>JAOPJL010033946.1:0-12188 GCA_027123545.1 Trisopterus esmarkii | reverse complement strand
TTATTGCTATACACAGTAACAATGGGTTGATAAGTACCAGTCATTTTCACATCTAATAAAGGGTGCGACAGAATTTGCTAGGGTGCCAGCAAATGCAAAAGTGAGAGAAGAAAAATGTTAGCCTTGAACCCCTGTATTTTATTTTTTAAGTAGTAGCCGTCAGTTCCAATACAAGCCTTACATTTCATAATTTAACACTTTAGAGTCTAGAGGAAAAAGTGCCAGAAGGAAATTGAAGAAGAAAATATAATACATTACACATGTATATTGTTTCTAAGCCATATATGCATAGAAAGGTAAGTAGAAGTTAGGGACTTGTGAAGCGAATAACGCAGAGGCAGGTCAGAAGTTCAGACGGGTACGGTCTAGACGCTAGGCTCACTATGACTTCAAATGCTCCGTTCCTTGTCTGTGCCTTAACATGAATGTCTGGCAAACATGAAAGAATATATTTGGTAATTGAATAAAACCGTATGTTTACTTCAAAAAAGTTAAAATTACATGAAATAAATGGGCATATAACATAATAATCCTAACAAATGTATAAATCCTGTGTCTTATTATTATTATTATTATTATCATTATTATTCTTTCTGTATAACTGGCAATTTTGCTGCAATACTGGTTGATATTTTCCACATGGAGGAAACACTCCCTATCACACTTTGTGAGGGGAGAGTATTTCTTTGGAACAGCTTAACCTGAATATGGTCAGTAAAGGGTAATGATTATATTATGTCACCTTTTATTTATTGTTACATGTACAAAACAGAAAATGCTTGACATTAGGAAAGTTTGGGCACAAATGGATACTATGGCTGTTGACTCAAATCTTTACTGTCTGAAATGTCAGATATCTATCCTTGTGAGTCAATAAATCCTCCCAATAGGCCACCAAATCATTCCATTAGAATTGCATGATTCAATGTTCTAACAGGCAAGGGTATTTCTATCTCTAAACGGCTAATGTATTCATTAATCAACATCTCCTGTATTGACTCACTCACTCTTTCTCTAAAATAATACTTTGTATGTAGAAGTTATGTCTGGATTGCTGTTCTTGGCTTGGTGATTTGCATCTTGTGCCACCACACACATTCACTCACTCATCAACATTTACAATGTTTGTGTGCGTTTATGTGTGTGTGCATGTACACCTCCGACTCAGTTCTCTTGTTCTTCATTTCTTCGTCCTCTGGCTGTCACTCTTTTCTCCACAATCAAATCATGGAAGACCGCCATCATTTTGGTACTCTACTTATAGTCTTTCAAGGAACCGGCTGTGAGGAGATGAACAGGTGAATACCACAGAAGAACAGTTTTGCCCATAGGTGTATACGTTGTTAAAAATGCAAACTTGAGTCACAAATGGTCTCGTCTGGCCTGGTCTTATTATTATATATATTATAGGACACTTGAGAGATTGAAAGGGTCAACTAGAAATTTTATTCCAGTCCAATTACAGAGTTGGCATCAGTGAGTAAGTTGTACTGTGAGATGATCAGATGACCACAAATGGCACACTGCTCCAACCCCCCCAAGTCCAACCTCTTGATTGTTTAATAATGCCAGTCCTCCTGCTCAGCTCTTAAGTGTATCTCACTACCTGTCCTTACAGTGTAACCCCTCCAGAGGGGACTTCTTCAGTCTCTCCTACTGGGATGTCAGGCTATATAGCTCTGTATGTAATGTGCCCACAGTAGTAGCAGTCACCAAACCTAAGACATTTACTGATTTCCTGGATCACGCTGAGCTGGGAACCCCATTAGCCCTCATTTCAGCAAAGTTGCGAGGGTCAAGACAAGCAAAATCTGAGGCTTGACAAACTTGACAAAGAGGGTTTTGGACGTCATTCTTTAAATTCTAGTTAACCGAGATAACGGTTAGCAGTGAAAGCTTTGCATACATTTTTGTGTTGTGTCACGGCCTAGAACACAAAATTACGTTGTGCATATTCTGGATTGCAAGTTGGAACCACAAGTGTGTTTAACACTACCTGTGCTTCACATGGTTGAGGCTAGCGTTACCATAAAAATGTATTTGAAGAGACAAATTAGTCAAATTAGTTGCCTATAAAAATGTACCTGAACAATGCCATGCACGCAGTGTTTTTTTGACCGTCTAATAGGCAAATTATATTTGCCTATTAGACGGAATGCCATACCATTTAGTATCACACCAACAGAATGAGGAAATGGAAGGCTGATTATCACTAAATAATATTGGCAACTTTATATATACAGACCTTATTTTGCATGTAGTCTTCATGCAAATACAAACTTTATACAAACCATGTCGGACACATTACACTCAAAGTAGGGGAAATAAACTAGGCCATAATTAATCTGTACCTACCCAACATTCAGCCATCAAACTCATCATATTAGGTCAGTGATATAATATAAATCACACGCATGCCAAACGCACACGGCACACAAACACACGCCACACAAAAACAGGCCACACAAACACAACCAACACACTAGTACACACATGCAACCTAAAATGTTAAGTTGCGTGTGTGTTTGTCTCTCTGTCTGTGTCTCATTTCTTTTGCTTCTATGTTCGTATTTGCCATATATACATTTTTTGTATCATACTACTACTGAGTACACTGGATTTAAATTTAAAATCGAATATGGACTACATGGGTATTCAAAAGTTTAGTTTAAACTAAACTAAACATCTCCAGGCTCTGCTAACATCTCAAGGCTCTGCTAACATCTCCAGGCTCTGCTAACATCTCAAGGCTCTGCTAGCTTCTCCAGGCCCCAGCAGCCCAGCAACTATCCCCAGGCTCTGCTAGCATCTCCAGGTTCTGCCAACATCAGCAGGCGTCACAAGTGACTAGCATCCAGTCTCCAGCTACCTGCCTGGCCTCTACAGTAGCTAGTCACCAGTAGGCTACTAGCCTCCTCCGGCCTGCAGTAGCTGACCTCCACCAGCCCTGTCTTCTAGCGTAGTCATGCACCTTCTCAGTAAATCTTTATTTGCCCTCTGGACTTTGATTTTCATTTTCCTTCTGCACTCCAAGGCTCATTATACTGGGCCTACCAATGTGCACTCAGTCAAGCCTGCTATTCTGCCCCAGGGTAGAAATTTCAATTCCAGGCTACAATGTTTTTCAGTCAAGACAGATCGTCTAGAGCAGGTGGTGTAGCCACGTATGTTAAAGATCATCTTAACTGTACTGTAGCTCTATCCAAGTCTATTCCCAAGCAATTTGAATCAGCGATAGTGTGGCATACAGAGCCATCAGTGGGTTAATATACCTACATTATTATTATTATTATTTACATGTTTAATATGATTTACATTCAGTACAGCTCATGTTTAGAGTGTGGTAATAATTGTCTGTGTTTATGGTGAGAAAAGAGTACACAGTACCTAACTCCGACCAGCAGAGGGCGCGTTCGCTACACGGTGTGTTCAGGAATAACGAAGTCACGCGTGAATCTGTTCAGTGAATGAGAGCACACACTTGAGTTTGAAGTTAACGTGTGTGGCGAACTGTGATGACATACGTATTTTTGCTCTTTGCAGGTAAGAAGGGAGAGTTAGAGTTGTGTAACGGGTGAATGTGTTATGTGTTGGTTTATTATCCCGTTCGGACGTCATGTGCTGTTGTTTATGGACGTTACTCAGTCAATGTACCGTACGGAAAACGGATAGCCTGTAGTTAGCACTGGTTGCGTAGTTACCGCAAGCAACAGGGAAAACTATGAGCCGGTCAGCCCGAACTGCTCGTGTAGTTCATAAATAGATACATAAATAGGTTAAAATGGATACATGATTTATTGTTTTGATGTTGGTACAGAAGTTAATGATTTTTCTGCTTTAAAACAGTGAATCTGTTCAGTGAATGAGAGCACACACTTGAGTTTGAAGTTAACGTGTGTGGCGAACTGTGATGACATACGTATTTTTGCTCTTTGCAGAACAAAAATAAACAACTTTCAAATTAAATGTGTAGTGGAGGGTAGCTTCACTCTGCACCACGCTACATATTTTGGTAGCAGAGGATGGTTGATTCAGCCCACGGCCCAGTCGCATAGGAGCATAGACGGACAGAGCAAAGGAGGACCATGGAGAAAGAAAGGGACGAAGTAAGCAGGATACTGCTGACACTGGAGGAGAAGGAGCTCATTACCCTGTGTGAGCATCTCAAGTGTAACGCACCTGTTGGGGGGTTTGCCAGCAAAACAAGACGCACCCTCATCAGGTTGGTGGAGACGACTTTAGATGAAATCGAGGAGGGTGAAGAGTCCGAGTCATATCAGCAGTGTCTGCAGAATGTACTGTCCTACCTGGTCCCTCTGAAGCCGGCACCGGAGGAAACTGAGGCTGAGATTGTAGTTCCAGAGACAAGTGAGTTAGAGAAGTTGAAAATACAGTACCAGAAGTTACGGCAGCAGATGGCAGAGGAAATCGGGGCGTTGGAGGAAAAGATCCAGCGGAAGACACAAGCAGCAGGAGGAGACACAGCGCCTGCCATGACTGCAAAGGAAGAGGACACAAGGACTGCCACCACAGCACCAACCAGACTGCCCGAGGTGACGCTGAGGCGGGAGTTCCGGATCAGTGGACAGATTGGTGAAGTTGGGCAAAAAGAAAAATTGTCCTACACAAGCCTCATCAACCAGATCGAGTCTGGACAGCGGAAAGGACATGGAGAAGCGGAGATCATTGAAGCAGTCACACGTGCGGTGAGTCCAGGTCTTCATCTGCGGGAAATGTTGGAAATAAAGCGAGAGCTGACGCTGCATACCCTCAAGACCATACTCAAGGGTCACTACAAAGTGGACTCCTCCTCCGACTTACTGCATCGTCTGATGAACATAGCACAAGACCCAAAAGAGTCAGCACAGAATTTCTTATTCAGAGCAATAGAACTGAAAGAGAAGTTAATGAGAAAATCTAGTGATGAGGATGCAGGCGAGGAAGGTGAGCAGTTTAGTCCAGAGCTAATTCAGAGAAAATTCCTCCGCTCCATAGAGACTGGTCTTTACAGTGATGCGGTTAAGTTCCAGCTAAAGCCGTATCTCAGTGACCGTACTGTCACTGATGAGGTGTTAATTGAGCGAATCAGTGAGGCTGCAAACTTAGAACAGGAGAGACAGCAAAAACTGAGAAAGACAGTCATAAACAAGCCCCCAAAAGTCAGTGAAGTGCAGGCCGAGGTGTATCCACCTCACGCCTCAGCGACAGCAGTTGACACTGTTACTGACCGTGAAGCAGGGGGAAAGAGTAAGAAAAGTCAGGGACCCAAAACAGAGACAGACCCTATAGAAGCGCTCAAAGCTGAGGTTCTAGAAATTAAAAAGTTGATGTTACAGACAGTGGAGGCCACCCAAGCTAGACCGACAGAGAAAACGTTCACACCCAGCCGTAGTCGGCCCAGGGGTTGTAGGGCGTGTCAGGAAGCTCAGATAGGTGACTCCTGTAGACATTGCTTTAAGTGTGGGCAAGAGGGGCATCTCTCCAGAGGATGTCGGCGTACCAGAGAGCCGCAGGGAAACGGGACCGGGCTGCCGAGCCGGGACCCTCGGTAGCCCGTGAATCATCCAGTCTCAACATGCAACAACCTGTTCCCCCTCCAGCGGCGCCTCACATCTCATCAGTCAACTACCTCCCACCACGACGCAAGGAAAGACTCATCAAGTTGATTACAAAGAGACACACTGTCCATTGCACACTGGACACAGTTCCAGTAGTAGCATTATGGGACTCAGGCGCTCAGGCGACCATCATTAACGAAGAGTGGAGAAAGCTGCACTTACCACACAGCACGGTGCGACCTCTCAGTGAACTGTTAGGCTCAGACATTTTATTGGGAGTGGCAGCCAACCAGACTGAGATCCCCTTCATGGGCTGGGTGGAGGTAGAGTTTAGACTAGGGAAAGAAGCTGCCTTGACAAAGCCACTTCTAGTCCCTATTTTAGTGTCAAGTGACCCACACGTAGCAGCAGAGCCCATAATTGGCTACAATGTGATAGAAGAAATAACGGGAGAGGGAGGTCAGACAACAAAGACAGAGACCATCCATACTGTGTGTCAAGCCTTCCAGATAACAGTCAAGACAGCACAAGCATTGCTGCAGCTTATCCATGCCCCTGTTAGCGAGGAAGATGTAGGAATTATACACACAGGAAAAAGAACACTTACCCTAGGCGCTGAACAGGTCACCACAGTGTATGTTAACGTCAACACTGGGGCTCAGTATCATGGCCAAGACCTGCTTCTAGTCCCAAGTGAAGAGCCGACATTGCCAGAGGGGGTAGTGATAGAGGAGGGTCTAGTCAGTGTCCCCAGTAACAGGTCAGGTTACGTGCCAGTCCCCATCGCCAACACAAACAAACACAGTGTAACCCTGGCCCAGCACACTGTTTTTGGTCACCTGCAAACAGTCAAAACTGCCTATGCAGCCGGTGTTGAGCAGATGAACCGAGGAGAGGGATTAAAGCCACCAACTAACATATCATCCCCAGGCGGTGACAACTCAAAGAAACATAAACCTGCCTGGTGGGACCCTCCGGTCGACCTCAGTCACCTGAACGAGGAGCAAGGGAGGATCACAAAGCAGCTGCTGAGAGAGGAGTGTCACGCGTTCGCGTACGATGATGATGACATCGGCTCAATTCCCTCACTGAAACTCCACATCACCTTGCACGACACTACTCCAGTAAGAAAAACATACATGGCAGTCCCAAAGCCATTACACCAGGAGGTGAAAGAGTATGTCCAGGACCTGTTAAATCGGGGCTGGATTACTCCTTCACGCTCTCCGTACGCCTCACCGGTCGTTTGCGTACGAAAGAAGGATGGGACTTTAAGACTGTGTTGCGACTACAGAGAGCTGAACAAAAAGTCAGTCCCTGATCGTCACCCCATACCCAGAATCCAGGACATGCTGGACTCCCTCACTGGCAGCTCCTGGTTCTCCGTGCTGGACCAGGGGAAGGCTTATCACCAGGGGTTCCTGGACAAGGAAAGCCAGCCCCTGACCGCTTTCATAACCCCCTGGGGCCTGTACCAGTGGATCCGAATCCCGTTCGGGTTGAGTGCGGCGCCCGCGGAATTCCAGAGGAACATGGAAGACTGTTTGCGTGGTTTGAGAGATATCATGTGTCAACCGTATCTGGACGACAATCTGGTCCACAGCCCAAGCTTTGAGGACCACATTGAGCACCTGAGAAGTGTGTTACAGAGATATCAGGAGCATGGGGTTAAGCTCAGCCCGCGTAAGTGTGAAGTGTTGAAGAGGAAGGTGAGATTTCTGGGACGGTTGGTGTCTGGACAAGGCTACACTATGGACCCATCTGAGGTGGCCCCAGTCCAGGCCTTAAAGGAGAAAGCGCCTACAACAGTGGGAGAGCTGAGAAGAGTAATGGGATTCCTCTCATACTACCGAACATACATCCCAAACTTCTCCAGAATAGCCCAGCCTCTCTACCAGCTGCTCTCAACACCACCTGATCAAGTGAAAAGAGAGAAGTTCAGGGCCACAACCAGGAAGAAAGGTAACCTCCCACCTAACACTCCTATACAGTGGACAGATAACCACCAAAAGACATTGAACTCTCTCATAGACAAGCTGATAGAGCCTCCCATTCTGGGGTACCCAGACATGACTCAACCATTCGTCCTTCACACAGACGCATCCCAGGAGGGATTGGGAGCAGTGCTCTATCAGAGACAGAATGGCAAGATGGTAGTTATAGGCTATGGGTCCAGGACTCTAACACCACCTGAGAAGAACTATCACATGCACTCAGGAAAATTAGAGTTTTTAGCACTAAAATGGGCGATATGTGAACGTTTTCGGGATTATCTTTATCATGCCCCACACTTTGTGGTATATACAGATAACAATCCATTAACCTATATCCTCTCAACAGCTAAGCTTAACGCTACGGGTCATAGGTGGGTGGGTGAGTTATCTGAGTTTGACTTTTCCATTAAGTATAGGCCGGGAAAAAGCAACGCAGATGCGGATGGCCTATCCCGCATGCCATTAGACATAAATGTGTTCATGACACAGTGTACAGAGGAGGTGGGTCAGGAAGTGTTCAGTGCAACAGTGCAGGGAGTCAGGGTGCAGGGAGACACTCCCCCAGTCTGGGTAGCAACAGTCCCCATAGAAACACTAGACTTAGTGAGAGATGCGAGTGCACACCCTCGAACCAAGTCACTGACACCAGAACAGATACGAGACAGTCAGGAAAGAGATCCGGTCATCGGCCAAGTTCTGCATTATAAGAGGAACAATCAGCACCCGTCCAGGAGAGCTCTTAAAGCAGAACCGGCGGATGTCAGAGTATTAATGAGACAGTGGGCAAAGTTGTATGTCAATGAGGATGGAATTCTCTTTAGGAAAGCAGGAGATAAACAACAGCTTATCCTCCCAAAAGAGCATCATCGAACAGTCTTCCACGAGCTTCACAGAGAAATGGGACATCTCGGGGTCGAGAGAACTTTGAACCTGATCCAAGATCGATTCTACTGGGCCCGTATGTACTCTAACATAGAACACTTTGTCACACAAGAGTGTGAGTGTCTCAAGGCAAAGCGACCTCACAAAGCGACCAGGGCTCCCATGACAACCATTGTCACAACACGCCCAGGTGAACTCGTATGCATTGACTTTTTACACTTAGAGACATGCAAACAGGGGTTTGAGTACATTCTTATTGTGATTGATCATTTCACTGGTTTCGCCCAAGCCTACGCCACGAAAAATAAGTCTGCTAAAACTGTTGTTGACAAACTATTCAATGACTTTGCACTCCGCGTCGGATTCCCAGAGAGAATTCACCACGACATGGGGCGAGAGTTTGACAACCAGCTGATGGACCAACTACAGAGAAGCTGTGACGTACGGGGATCCCACACAACATGTTACCACCCCCAAGGTAACGGGAAGTGTGAGCGGTTCAATAGAACTATTTTATCCATGCTCCGCACCCTCACAAGTGAACAGAAGACTGACTGGAAGAGCTCATTGACAAAACTGGTGCACGCGTACAACTGCACCCGCAGTGGGGTCACAGGGTTCTCTCCCTACTACTTGCTCTACGGAAGATCACCTCGCTTGCCTGTAGACCTGCTTTTCAACCTACAGCCCAGAGAGGCAAAAGAGACTTACACTGAGTATGTACAGAACTGGCAAAACCGAATGCGACAAGCCTATGAGATCGCCTCCAAAACAGCGGCCCGAGAAGCTCTACGAGGAAAGAAAGGCTACGACAAAAGAGCACATGGAGCCGACCTACAGCCTGGTGGACGGGTGCTTGTGCGTAACCTGTCAGAGAGGGGCGGCCCTGGTAAGCTGCGGTCCTATTGGGAAACTAAAGTGCATGTGGTGGTGAAGAGAAGGAGCAGTGACAGCCCGGTGTATGAAGTAGCACCAGAGGGAGGAGGTAAGAGCCGCGTGTTGCACAGAAACCTCCTACTTCCATGTGACAGTCTGCCCTTGGGGAAACCGGAACCTGCCCCTGCCACACAAGAGAGGAAAATACGGACACGGACAAGAACAAGACAACGACAAATCAACGAATCAGAGGAGAACTCAGACAGTGAAAGCAGTGAGGAAGTGGAGCTGGTGTACCGTTTCCCAGAAGACCAAGAACTAAGTCAGAGAGCTGCAGACTTGAATCCAGAGGCAGAACCATTTGCACCAGCTCTGATGATGCAAGACGGAGCACCAGATCTGGAAGATGCAACGGTTGCTCAAGAGGAGACAGAGACTGACGACAGAGGCATCGCAGCTGATAGAGACGGTGAGAACGACGCAGAGCCTGGGGAAGGTCTACAAGAGTCATCAGAGGAAGATGATCCTGATCCCCCTCCAGCGACCAGCTACCCACAGCGACACAGGCACCGTCCCCGAATGCTGACCTACAACACCTTGGGTGAGCCAACGTGGGTGGAAGCAGGTGCCGAGAGCCTGCATGTCGTGAGTATGTCCCCAGCCCGCAACCCACCGGTCATGTGGCGACCGTGGGCATCACTAGACATTGAGGTAACAGGTTGAACTCACATTACACAAACATTACTCAAACTCAGAGAAAATGGACTCTGAAAAGTAGAATGGTGAAATTCCATGGACTGTGAAGAAGAGACAATTCCAGGAGAACATATTGAACTGATACTGTACAAACGAAGAGACTGGTAACAGACTAAGAGAACTGAGGCCGATATGAGTTCTGTTACATATGAGAGTTGATCTGATTTTGGGGTCCAGAGTACAGTAACTGATGTATAATGGTATAGGTCTAAATGGGTCAGATACTTTTGATAAATGAGTACTAATTGAATTGAATGTCAAGTGCCACTTTAAAATAAGTAATACCATGTTTTCAGTGAGAAAATTCAATGTGTTGTGAAAAGGTACACTTTGGGTATCTGAAATGTCTGGAGACATTTATTATTGGGGGGGAGAGTGTGGCATACAGAGCCATCAGTGGGTTAATATACCTACATTATTATTATTATTTACATGTTTAATATGATTTACATTCAGTACAGCTCATGTTTAGAGTGTGGCAATAATTGTCTGTGTTTATGGTGAGAAAAGAGTGGTTTATTGTTTGAAAAGTGAAATGTTACCTAGCAGTATGCAGTACCTAACTCCGTCCAGCAGAGGGCGCGTTCGCTACACGGTGTGTTCAGGAATAAGGAAGTCACGCGTGAATCTGTTCAGTGAATGAGAACACACACTTGAGTCTGAAGTTAATATGTGTGTGGCGAACTGTGATGATAAAATACGTATTTTTGCTCTTTGCAGAACAAAATAAACAACTTTCAAATTAAATGTGTAGTGGAGGGTAGCTTCACTCTGCACCACGCTGCACACGCACGCACGCGTGCCTGTCTGTCTGTCTGTCTGTCTGTCTGTCTGTCTCTCTGTCAGTCAGAGATAATCATTCTCTTCAACTAATCACTCATTCATGGGGAATCCCTGCTGTGTAGAACAAACCAAATCCCTGTTCACGGATTGGGAATCCGAGGGAACGGTTTCCAGATCCCTTCTCAGGGATTTGCACATCAAGGTCTTGTTTCTACCATGTGACCCCGAGGGGCTCCGTTCAAAACCAATATTTTGGTTTAGTTTATTATTGAGGACTGAAACACACAAGTGTATTTCTCCAGGACAACACATTGAACTATTGACCATGCAATCAGGTGAGATCTTATGGAAGTATTTAATATTCCTACTGTTTATTTTATCAAGGTGCACTTTCTACTGAAGCTGCCAACGTTAATATTGCTGTTGTCGTAATCCGTCTCAGAAGTTGTGGAGTGAAATGCAAATACTCTTTGAATTAAAGGGCTCTTTTCTCTCCCAGGTGGATCGACTCGTCCTATTGGACGAGGTCGTCTTTGAGATGCAGAACTGGATGAAGAGGTTCTGGACGATGGAGGAGTTCCAGTGGGACTGATCACTCACTGGGTCATTAACAGAGCGTTGCAGTGCAAGAACATAGAAAAAGATCCACACTGGTGTGAGTGTTGTTTGTTATGAAGATGGTATAAGACGTGTTGTTAAGAATGTCAATGACGCCATCTACTGGTTGAAAGACGAAGGCTTCTGAATTGTTTGAGGGGTTTGGTCGAGTTTGATTAAAATTATAAAGCTTGATTTTTGTTCATGTTCTCCTATTTTCTTTTTCTTTGTTGATTATAGCAGATTTAAGTCTATATTCTACTTAGGTTAAAGTATACATTTTCTTACTATTAGAACAAATAATTGTTGTTGGTATTAGTGATGTTTAATTTACTTTGACACAAGATAAAAACAAAAGTTCAGCACTGTATTAAGGTCATATTTCTGATAACATCATTTGACAGAGTTAGCTGTGGTGTTAGCGGGATAATGGACTTGGAGCCAGAGAGTGGTGGAGACCACTCCCCTTCAGGGGGTAGACCTGGCTGGAGTGGAATTAACTTTTCTAACACATTGCATTATTCATTGCAAAGGCTCCATCAATGTACTGCATATGTAGAGGAGCAGGGGAAAGAAAACAAGTATCTATAAAAATTCAGCCATAATACTGGGTAGAGTAAAAGAGTAACTCAAGGACCAGTACACCCTCTGGATCGGTACGGTTTGTTTGTGGGGGGGTGGGCGGGCAAAAGGCACCCGAGTCAGCTGCAGTAGTCTTGCTGTTGCAGCCGTATGTGAATCG
>JAOPJL010033913.1:0-12263 GCA_027123545.1 Trisopterus esmarkii | reverse complement strand
CCGTGAAAAACCTGCTAACAAAGGCATCAGACCCATATCTTGCATTGCTGGCCTACAGAGCAACCCCTCTACAGAACGGCTATAGCCCGGCCGAACTGTTGATGGGCCGCCGTCTCCGCACTACAGTTCCTGCCCTTCCAACCCTGCTGCATCCAGTTTTGCCTGACTACAACGTGCTGGAGGCTAAAGAAAGGGAGAAGAGGAGAAACGATGCTAAATCCTTCGACAAGAGACACGGCACAAGAAACCTGGAGCCACTCGTACCTGGGGAGGATGTGTGGATCACCGATGCACGAGTCCAGGGCACAGTGCTATCAACACACAACACCCCTCGCTCTTATATCGTCCAGGGGCCTCAGGGCACACTGAGGAGGAACCGGCATCACTTGGTGCCACTGTGGACCAACAGTGGGGTAGTTGATGCTGGTGAGTCATCGGTGGGAGAAAATTCGCCTACACCAGAGCCAGCTCCACCAGTGACAACATCACCCGGCAGAGAGGGCCCCACCACAGAGACTGTGCGGACCAGGTGTGGGAGAGAGGTTAGACAGCCGCAGAGACTTGATATGTGAAGTATTGATTTGCTTTCTACAGAAAAAAAATAAAGAAAAGAGAGTGAAATGTGATTGTGAAATTGTTCTGCTTTACTGTTTACATTTATTTGAAACCTGAGAGTTTAAGTTTTGAAGAACACAGCCTGCTAAAGTAATAGTTCACAGTATGGTAATGTGTAAGTTATTTATTTATATTTTGCATGCTTAAAACAGGGACAGATCAGGGACAGGTCTTCCAGCAAAAGGGCAGAATAAACCCCTTAAGACCTGAAGAGACAAAGGTAGTCCAACCTTTGTTCTCAAAGAAAGGGAGATGTGGTATTATGTTATAATAGGTAAGCAGTGCCTTTATTTTGAAGTAATGGGGGGTGACGTCAGTACGGGAGAGGTGAGCGGGAGTTCTGTTCATGCACACGAGCCGACTGCTGCTGTACCGAGTTGCTGAATAAATACAGACTCCAAATACGTCGTTGTACGAACCTGTTATTGAGAATAACTTGACATGGTGTCAGAACTGGGCGACTTGTAAGCTGAGAAAGAAAAAGAAGAGGAAAGTTTATCGTTTTGGCGGAGGAATGGGAGACGAGCCGGCAGATATGGCGCAACCTACACCAACTGCTACCTTCACAATACAACCTCCAGAGCCATTTGATTTTACCAAGCCTCAAGACTGGGAGCGTTGGATTAGGAGATTCGACCGTTTTCGGCTTGCAAGCAATTTAAACGCAACGTCGGAAGAAAACCAGGTAAACACGCTGGTGTATTGCATGGGCGATGAAGCCGAAGATGTGCTAAAGGGGCTAACGCTGACTGCAGATGAGAGGAAGAAGTACACTGATGTTAAGGCGGGCTTTGACGCGTTTTTTGTGCCTAAAAAGAACGTTATCTACGAAAGAGCCAAGTTCAATCAGCGTGTGCAACTGCCGGGAGAAACCGTGGATTCCTTCATCACTGCTCTATACGGATTAGCTGAACATTGCAACTATGGACAGTTACAGAAAGAGCTGATACGTGACAGGTTAGTGGTCGGGCTGAGTAATGTCTCATTGTCAGAAAAGCTACAGCTAGACAGAGACTTAACCCTTGAAACTGCTATAGCAAAGACAAGGCAGTCTGAAGAAGTTAGACGGCAGCAGTCTGACTTAAGAGGAGAAACTGGCGGTGCTAATAAGTGCTCCAATGTTGATGCTGTGCATGCTAAAAGCTACAGGAAACCCAAATTTCCCCTACAGCCACAAGCACAAACACTAGGCAAATACAAACCTAATGCATGGCCACAACAAGGTTCAAAGGCCTGTTATAGATGTGGACGAATGCCCTCACATGGGAAATTTGAATGCCCTGCTACAGATGCTGTGTGTCACAACTGTGGCAAAAAGGGACATTATGGCAAAGTGTGCAGAAGCAGTGCAAATTCTCTGAATGCTGTCACTACAGAGGAAGAAGAGAGTTATTTCCTGGGAGCCATGGATGCTGGAAAAGACCCGTGGACAGTGCAGCTACAAGTGAGACAAAAAAAAGTGTGCTTTAAAATAGACACTGGTGCTGATGTCACCGCCCTGCCAGCCGAGGTGTACCATGACATTACGGGGGGGCATGATGTGAAGCGCCTGGCAGTGTCGACACGCCCATTGTTCGGGCCAGGTGGAAATGTACTCTCCGTCCTAGGTGTAGCCAGAGAAACGCTGCGCAGAGGCGAAAAGACAGCCACAGAGGACATTTATGTCGTAAAAGACCTGCACACTGCACTGTTGGGAAGGCCTGCCATAGAACAGCTTCAGCTTGTATGCAGGGTTGACAGCATCACTATGGAAGATGTGAAACAACAGTATCCAAAGCTGTGTAGCGGCTTGGGTCTTGTTCGGAGGCCATACTCAATTAAATTAAAGCCAGAGGCTGTGCCCTTCTCTCTCCACGCACCACGCAGAGTCCCTCTGCCACTGATGGGAAAAGTGAAGGAGGAGATAGACCGTATGGAGAAGATGGGCGTAATCACCAAGATTGAGGAGCTGACGGATTGGTGCGCCGGGATGGTGGTGGTGCCGAAAAAAGCAGGTACTGTTCGCATTTGTGTGGACTTCACAAGGATGAATGAATCAGTATGCAGAGAAAAGTTTATCCTGCCTTCTGTCGAGCACACTCTGGGCATGCTAGCTGGCGCAACAGTATTCAGCAAATTAGATGCCAATATGGGTTTTTGGCAAGTGCCATTGACAAAAGAGTCTGCCAAATACACCACCTTCATCACGCCATTTGGGCGCTACTATTTTAACCGGCTACCTTTCGGCATAGCTTCTGCCCCCGAGCACTTTCAGAGAATGATGGTGACAGAAGTGACCGGTGGCCTGGAGGGGGTACTCTGTCACATGGATGACATCCTGGTCTGGGGACAGACGCAGGACGAGCATGATATGCGGCTACATGCAGTGCTAGAGAAGGCACAAAGGGCCGGCATTACACTCAACATGGACAAATGTGAGCTCACATGCCACACGGTCAGATGCCTGGGTCATGTGATTTCAGCAGATGGAGTGAAGCCAGATCCAGAGAAGACAAGAGCTGTGCAAGAGATGGATGCACCCAAAAATGTCAGCGAAGTCAGGAGTTTTCTGGGCATGGTCAATCAACTGGGCCGCTTCTTGCCTAACCTGGCTGAAAAAGACAAAGTGCTAAGAGACCTGCTCTCCAAGAAGAACCACTGGTACTGGGGAACAGAGCAGCAGACCGCCTTTGATCAGTTAAAAACAGAGCTGTCATCCACACCAGTGCTCGCACTATACAACCCAAACAGTGCACTTAAAATCTCTGCTGATGCCTCTTCGTTTGGCCTGGGGGCAGTCCTGCTGCAGAAGAGCGATGCCAGGTGGTCACCTGTGGCGTATGCATCCAGGTCAATGACGCCAACTGAGCAGCGCTACGCTCAAGTAGAGAAGGAGGCATTGGCTGCAACGTGGGCTTGTGAAAGGTTCAGCTGTTTCATCCTGGGAAGACCATTCGAGCTGGAAACTGACCATAAGCCGTTGGTGAGTCTGCTGGGAGGGAAAGCTTTGGATGACCTCCCACCAAGAATCCAAAGATTTAGGATGCGACTCATGAGGTACAACTATACAGTCAATCATGTCCCTGGCAAAAGCCTGTGGACAGCCGACACCTTATCTCGTGCTCCTCTGAGAGCCGCAAGAGCACACGCAGATACAAGCCTACTAGAGGACACCAACATCTATGTAGACTCTGTCATTAGCAACATTCCTGTCAGTGGAGATTATCTGAGCAGCCTACGTGAGCACCTAAAGGCAGACAGCACATGCTCTGCACTGATGGAGTACTGCACAGACGGCTGGCCTGACAAAAGCCAACTGCAGGGAGTGCTGCAACATTACTGGGCTGATAGAGCGGTGCTGACTGTGCACGATGGACTGCTGCTGCGGGGCACGAGGCTTGTCATCCCATCAGCATTACAAGGTGATGTGCTGCAGAGATTACATGAGGGACACCTAGGGGTGACAAAGTGCAGGGGCCGGGCCAAACAGACAGTATGGTGGCCAGGACTCAGCAGCCAGCTGAATGACATGGTGCTGAAATGTAGAACCTGCATTCAAGAGAGAAGGAACGTCAAAGAGCCGCTGATCCCAACGGAGATGCCAGACAGGCCTTGGCAAACCTTGGGAGCTGACCTGTTCACGCTGAAAGGCAAAACTTATCCACTAGTTGTAGATTATTTCTCAAGGTATGTGGAAATTGCGTTGTCGTCACCCACAAGGTCCACAGATGTGGTGTTGCACCTGAAATCCATGTTTTCTCGTCATGGAATTTGTGATTTGTTTAAAAGTGACAATGGACCCCAGTTCTCAGGTAGCCATTTTAGAGCCTTTGCAGCAGAGTATGGCTTTGTGCACATCACGAGCAGCCCCAAGTTTCCGCAGAGCAATGGGGAGGCGGAACGTGCTGTACAAACCGTGAAAAACCTGCTAACAAAGGCATCAGACCCATATCTTGCATTGCTGGCCTACAGAGCAACCCCTCTACAGAACAGCTATAGCCCGGTCGAGCTGTTGATGGGGCGCCGCCTCCGCACTACAGTTCCTGCCCTGCTGAATCCAGTTTTGCCTGACTACAACGCACTGGAGGCCAAAGAAAGGGAGAAGAGGAGGAACGACGGAAGATCCTTCGACAAAAGACACGGAGCGAGAAACCTGGAGCCGCTCATACCTGGTGAGGATGTGTGGATCACCGATGCACGAGTCCAGCGGACCAGGTGTGGAAGAGAGGTTAGAAAGCTGCAGACTGGATTGGTGATTTACGGATGTTTTCTACAGTAAAAAAAAAAAAGAGTGAAATGTGATTGTTAAATTGTTCTGCTTTACTGTTTACATTTACCTGAAAGCTTAGAGTTTAAGTCACAGTATGGTAATGTGTAAGTTATTTTATTTATATTTTGCATGATAAACCCCTTAAGACCTGCAGAGACAAAGGTATTCCACCCTTTGTTCTCAAAGAAAGAAAGATGTGTTATTATGGAATAATAGTGTAAGGAATGCCTTTATTTAGTAGTAACCGGATGTGACGTCAGTACAATGGGTTTGTCAGCTGGATACCCGTTTATGCACACTAGCCTACTGCTGCTGTACAGAGTTAATAAAGACACTCCAATTACGTTGTTGTACGAACCTCATTATAAGAATAACTTGCCAACACACTCACAGTTGTAACAATGAATATAACCAAATTATGACCCATGGTAATTGTAAATATCTATTGCATCATTTATTCTTCGTCACAGATCTTTTTGAGCTATTTTCAGGGGAAAGCGGAAGTTTGCAAATCAACCACGAACATTCACCCACAAATTGCATTGTTTTCAGTTGCATGTCCTTCCCTCTCCTGCAACTGTGCCTCCAAAAGAAGATGGGGCTAAGGTTTTCCCAGGCACGGCGAGGCATGAGTGCCAGAAGATGATCAGGTCAGGTAGCCTGGAAATCCAGACCCACATTTAGAAAGCTGTAGGGTCTGGCAACGAGTACTGAAAATGGCCCAACTTGAGGAGTGGCATCAAGCCACTCCTCCCCGATATTTGAAAATATCACTGCACACAATTGGATAACACTACGGACCAGTGGAGCTAACCAATAGATGGTTTGTGAAGTTTGTCGTACAAGCGTCGTACAAGCATCGTACAGTTTTCACACCGTTTCCCGAAAGCATTGTTGTTGTGTATTGCATTGTTGTTGCGTAACGAACGTTGTGAAAACACTCGTAGCTAACGACGGCTCCAGAGGGGTATTCCGTCAACCAAGCTAAACGCAAAGCCGGGCTTATTTCGTTTAGCCGGGCTTCTTTAAGCTAGGGTTGTGTTCCATTAACGTGAATCTCCGCTAAGTAACCATGGTAACTTATCCCACCAAACCAACCTAGTCGAAAGCAGGCTAACTTGAGCGGTGTTTCAGAGAAGTCCATCTGTCGGCAACAAGTGTACCATCAGAAGGTTCCGCCAAGCCTAGTCCTCACCATTTTGTCATAAATGTACATATATGTAAACAGCGTATATTGTCACTAAGGGTCTATGATTAAATGATGCAAATAAATAATTTAATTAATCTAATCTAATCTATTGTTACGTGGCTATTTATCAACACATTTTTATACAAATCTATGTATTTTAGCAAGATAATAAACCAGCAGTTGGGTGAATGGTCTAGCACTTGCCCTGCGATAAGCTTGACCTGAGTTCGAGTCCAGAGTATGCATAGTATTCTTGGCGTTGGCTTAATTTTGTAATTCCCTTTATTAATTCCCTAATTTAGAATATTCAAAGAAATGGAAAATAAATGGCATGAACAGTTCTCTGATTTCTCCAGTAATCCTTCCTATATTACAAATTGTGTGTGGTTTGAACCCTAGACGACCGGGTGCAAGTCTGACACATTACCTAGAGACTATCTCCCTGTTTAAAATCCATGGTAAATTTTCCATTAAAATATGTTACGCTTAATACTACGTGTGTGTAGCCGGTTCGGTCTGCACTCCGCCGCCTACTGTGTTGTGTTCTGGTGCACTGAAGACAGGATGCTGACGTTCTCTTACGGCACTTAATTCTGTACAAATTCAATGAGAGCAAAGATTCAGGATTCTATCTTCACGGAATGAATCAGCCTCTCTCAGGCAAGTGGAATGCAGAACTCACTACTGTCTAATAGTATTTCAAAACCAGAAAATAAAATACTGAAGAATTATCATGGAAAACAAATATATCGTATTAGGCTCAAGTATGCAACATGAAATAAACCACCTTCCTTTCACTAGACAACACAAACAGTAACATGCATGATGCAAAATGTGCCTGTGCTTTACATCGGGCTGTTCAGTGCCATAACTGCCATTGAACATTAAACCGTACAAGAAAACATTTTAATGAAGACATATATTCTAAACCTGGTATTTGGAGTAGGCTACATGCCTGTACAAATTCAATGAGAGCAAAGATTCAGGATTCTATCTTCACAGAATGTATCATATAAGAAAAAGGACAACTGAAACATTTGGGCTATATTACACGAAGAAAGAATGGCGAGCGCTAGCATACAGCAAAACAAACCACGAGGTTAGCTATGTTAACAATCTCTAAAGCTCTCAAATCATAAATTATCTTGACAAAACACGACTCATTTCAAGTGCAGTCATCCTGAAATAGATGCACAAAACCAAAGTTAGAACAGGTATATTTCAAGTTTAATTGCACTGCTGTGGACACGCACCTCTCTCAGGGCATAGGCCCTATAATAAAATCTAATGATTCCATTGCTCTTTTGTGGGAGGTGCACTTGCTGTCTCCTGATTTTAATTCAACCATCGTGGTTAAAATGTCCTCATAGTGATCAATGACAGAAGACATAGGCCTACTGAATCATGCTGAGACCAGCGTGTGTCGGAGAATTTCTGCAGGCGAATTTTGTTGCGATTATTTGCACTGTAGGTTCGTCGGTGAGGCTGTGATGAAGTTCACTATTTCTTGGACCGTGTTTAGACAGTTACGAACATCCCTGACCTTAGTGGAGTGCACAATCGCCAAGTTGAGAGCGTGGTTTCTTCAGTGAACGTAGACTGTGCTGCGATGGGTGCCTTAACGCCACACGCTTTCCCGCTTACATTGCCCGTACTTTATACCCCTGCCCAAAAATATGGGCAGGATCTAAAGCTCTCCCAATCGGGTCAGCAATAGCCGTGTCAATGCCTAGCTTCTGCGTTTGAATGATAATGAATGAATGGAACGTTGCATTTTTAATGTTTAAAGATTCAAGACTAGAGAGTGCGCGCCAATCAATCTCTTTGATACGCAAAGCATGTTACAGAAATCGGCACATTAAGATAAATGTAGATGTCACACAGACACAAGCAATTTTTTTATTTTTGTAATATGGAACTATTTCAGGGGGCAATGCCTTGAAAAAACTACGCACAGCGCGTTCAGGATGAGGACTGATACAGCACATGCCGGCCTAGGCCTAATCAATTGTGTTTAAATATTTGTAGTCCAACCTCCAGAGCCCCTTTCAGCACCGTGTCAGTGAACAGTTACAAGCCTACGAATGTCGTTAGAGCAGTGCACGCGCGGTCATGTTAAGAGTTTTGGAAACGTGTTTCCCAAAACTCAAAAAAATTAAATACAAAAAGATTCTAGATTCAGACGAGAGGTGGAGTTCAGATGTGTTGAGTCATGGAGAACACATGCAGCCAGTACCTGTTCCTCTTCCTTCTCTCTCTCTCCACCAGCCCACCACCGCCTGTTGAGGCCTCCACAGGTAGCCTCAGATTTGTCCATAGGCATCTGATGTTAAAGTCGTGGGATCTCGCCATTGAGTACTGCAGTTCTCACTATGGTGGAAGCAGCACGTTAGCCAACGCAAGGAATGCTGTTGATCTATCACATCTCTCAGAGATTTGTGGAGGTTCAGATCAGAGATGCTGGGTCGGACTCCGTCGATATGCCAATGTGTTGAACTGGAGTAATGGTCAGAGTAACTGGCATGAAGGGCAACCGGGTCTCAAGTTTTGCGGTAACGTCTATCAGGGCAAGCTGTCCGACAACAATTGTGCTGACGAGATGTTCTTTCTTTGTGAGCATAACCTGGTATTGGAGGAGGAGAAGACATGGGAGGAAGCTCTCCACCACTGCAGGGCTCTTGGACCGGACGCTTCGGATCTCCTCAGCTTCTATGACGAAGCAGAATTATCCCATACCCAGTACGAGATGGCCCGTGCCCAGACGGAGGAGGTGTGGATCGGTCTGCGATGGCTGGCGGGCTGCTGGCTGTGGATGGACCGGACCGCCGGTGGCGTTATTTCCTTGCCTGAGTGTCCCGCCAACGGGAACCACTGTGGGACTCTGTCTGGGGGAGGCCAGCAGGCAAGGAGCTGTGAGGAGAAGAGGAGATTCTTTTGTCTGAAACAGGCTTTAGTTTGATCCTGGTGACCTCAATTTATTACTTAGTTACTTTAGTGATTCAACAACATTGCTGAACATGTTGAAAGGTTTTGTGCTCATAGATTGAAGGACGATACTAAACATCCTCAAGGCTAAGCTAGTAGGTCACCAATACAAATTATGTCGGGCATCTGGTAAGGATGCCCACTTGGTGCCTCCCTTGGGGGGTGTTCCAGGCACGACCAGTGGGAGGGAGACCTTGGGGAAGACCCAGGACTAGGTGGAGAGAAAATATATTCTATAGGACCTATTATGAAGATAATAACATAGTCAAAGTAAAAACACAAATTCACACGTATGTATCGGATCAATTATAATGATAAGATTATAGTCAAAGAGAAATTACTCATTTTCATGTATTTATAGAATTGCTAATAAGATAATAAGTCTTTCCTATTAGCCATTACCCAGCGGCTATTGTGTGTGCGTGTGTGTGGGAAGCATCCTCTTTTTATTTGATGTAAACCCATTCATTGCTTGTTTTAATTTATTTCTGTGACACATTTAAATGTATAGTTAATTCAGAAAATGTCACTTAAAAATTTTATTCATGAGTAAGAAAAACATTTACAACTTAAGACATAAAACTTAAACTGATGATGTTGATAAAAATTTGTTCTTGCATGGGGCTTCCTGTCTTTTAAATGCAATGAAAGTACTGTCTGTTAAGCTATAGAAAACTTGATCCAAACGTATGACTAATGTACAGCATAGTGATGGTTTGGCTTGAAACACTACTGCACCTGACCTGATTATCTTCTTCTGGCAATGAGACCATTGTCATGCCTAGCCCTGCCTGGTAAAACCTTGGCTCTGCATCTTCTTTTGGAGGCACAGTTGCAGGAGAGGGAAGGACATACAACTGAAAACACTGCCATTTGTGAGTGACTGTTCGTGGTGGCATTGCAAACCTCCACTTTCCCCCGAATAGACCTGGAATAGATCAGTGACAAGAGTAAATGATTATATACAACAATTATGGGTTATGATTTTTTTGTTGGTATTGTTCAGTTATATTCATTGATACAATATATAACCTGAGTGTGTGTGTGTTTTTATTTCACTTCAGATAACCTTATCAAAAGCCTCCATCGTGTGTGTGTGTGTGTGTATAAACTACCTTTGTTTATATTGTTAACAGAAGTTGTGTCATATGTTCTATGTGTGTGTGTGTTTGTTATCAATCAATGCTATATTAACTAAGTTAGTAAGTTCCTTTCAGCTGAGGAGCGCTTCATGTTCGGAATAGGGATGTTGTTGCCCGGCTGGCTCTCGTGACTTCTCAGTCACGAATCAGCGCGTCTCAGCCACTAGTGGGTGGAGCCGGTAGGTGAGTCTTGGAGAACGACCGATATGAACGAGAACTAAAACGAGGAATCAGGTCGGTTCGTTCACGTTAAAGAGTCGTTTGTTCAAACTGATTCGTTCACGAACGAGCCATCACTACCATCACGTAATAACGGTAGGCCTACTCGTTTTTAATACATGTGAATTTTGTATCGGATTCCAGTTATGTATTAATTCAACATTATGTATTCCTTTGCTTTTATACTACCCAAATTACTAAAAAGTGTGCCACATCATATATTTATATATATATTTTTAGGCCTACTTTTATTTTTATCATATATTCTATATCAACGTATTTTTCAACCGTTACAGCTCATTTCCTCTACAGCTCTAACCACAACTAACTCTCCATTAATATAAATCATGGTTGCTGTGGTAAGCGATTGAGTTCAGTAGCAGCCATAGACATTAAGAGTAGATGCCACATTGGCTGCTGGGCACAAGAAATGCGGCCGCCATATTGGACCGGTCATACTCCTAGTTGTGAGCAGCAGAGCACTGTGCAGCATATTTCTGCTTAAATCGGCAGACCATCGCAAACAGGGCTCGGGGGATTACTTTTCAGAAGGAGACACAGTTTGGCATCAACAAGCATCATTCTGAATTGTACAAAAACCTCCCACAGTCACACTGTAGATACTGAGCTGTTACAGCAGGAAGACCGTCCAGTCCGTCACTGCTACTACCTCAACTACCACGTATAATACACAACTACTACCTCAACTACCACATATAATATACAACTACCTCAACTACAAGATATTACATAAAACTACTAATTGAACTACCACATATCACAAAAACAAAAACAACAACATATTGAGTATAACATTACATCACCCCCCCAGTCACTCTGCATGTCTGCCAACCTCCAACTCAGCAGTAAGAACAGAGTCAGAGTCCTGGTGGAGGCCCCCGAGGGCCCAGAAGGTTGGGGATCTGGTCCTGTCCAGATCCCCGTCTCCGTCTGCCCCTTCTCTCAAGCCCCTAACGTGTGGGGGATCCCAGATCATCCCTATCATTGGTTCCCCACATCGAGTCCATCAACAGATAGGCCCCCCCTCATCCACCTCCACCGGCTCCCAGTCAGGTCCTGTAGCACCTCCTCCTCCTACACCTCCTCACCCCCATACTCCCCCGCCCGGAATCTCCATTCCTCAGACCACGGACTGCTTTACCCCCCACCCCGGGTTAGGGACTTATGCCATGGACAGAGCCTTTAGGGTTGCTGCCCCCCAACTTGGCCCCTGGGAGATCCTCAACGCTGGATCCATCTGTGTTTTCACAAGCTGCCTGAAGTCCCGCTTACTTGGCATGGACTTTGGAGCATGATCTTATCGTTTTGATTTGTTTAATTATTGTTTTGATTGTTTTAAAAAACAAGGTTTCATCTTTTTTTGTTCTCACACATGTAAAGCAGCTTGGGTCCTGATGAAAGGAACGTCTTTCTTCTTATTATTATGAATAGAATCAAGCCTGCTATATATTAAATAAAACCTGAAGATAGTGGAGTTCATGGAATCTGTCTTTAACGTAATGGAGCTGGTTGGACACGAGAGGGCGCCATGGGGCTGGTATAGAGACATGCACACATGCTGCTTTCACTGGAATCTCCAGAGAGTCTTCTGAAAACCTCACCTGAAAAACATTTCCACTGACTTTCTGTCACTTATGGTAGAAAATAATGAAGGTTTAAAAGGATATCTCTGCCATATGTTTGGAATAATAGTGGAAATTAACCGGGTCCACAGGAGGGGGAGGGCCCTGTCCCTCTGTCATTCATAACACCTCAGAGGGTCCTGAGCTGACCGGCGACCACCAGACAGACATTCCTCTAGTCAATAATATCAGCCTATTTATCAGTTCACTTAGATTATAAG
>JAOPJL010033899.1:0-12291 GCA_027123545.1 Trisopterus esmarkii | reverse complement strand
GAATAAAACAATTGTGTTACTATACTTTGACTCATCAAATTTGGTTGTCCTTGTGTTTCCACCCAGTGGACGTAACACAATTGGGGGCTCATCCGGGATACTTTTTCTGAGCTAAAAGACAATCACAGTTGATAAGTCATTGTTGTAGTGGCATGAGGAGTGCAAATGGGGTTCAATCTGCAAGACTTTATTGACAATCCTAGTTTTGAAAAGGTTGATTCATGCCGTAAGGATGATTTACTGTGTATTGCAAAACACTTCAACATTTCTATACAAAAGTATGGTGTCAAAAAGGACATCAAGAATAAATTATTGGAAAAACTAATTGAGGTAAATGTCCTTGTTGTCCCTTCCCAGCCTAGGGCTGAGGGTTCTTTTGACGATGTTCTGTCTGCTGCACCAGGTGTTTCCTCTGTCCTAGATGGCAAGGAGGAACAGGCTGTACTGGCTACACCTCCAGGAAAGGGAGCTGAACATGAAGCTCCTCCTGCAACTTTACCTCGTTTTGAGCCTTTCTCCCCAGAGTCCCATGGATCCAGTGTGGATGCTAGGCTGAAGGTTCGTCTAGCTCGCCTTCACCTAGAGGCTCAGGAAAAGGAGAGAGTACGTATAGCAGAGTATGACCTCCGACTACAGGTACGCAGGTTGGAAATAGAGGCTGAGAAAGAAGTTAAATTAAAGACGCTTGAAGTAGACGCCATGAGAATTTCTTCTGGGCAAACTTTACCATACGCATCTGAGAGCTCAGCACACTCTAATACCGTCCTTTACAAACAAGGTTTTGACGTCAGCAAAAATATTGCTCTAGTACCAACATTTCGGGAGTCAGAGGTTGACTCCTACTTCAGTGCATTTGAGAGAATAGCTACTGCACTAGACTGGCCAAAGGACATGTGGCCTATTCTACTACAGTGCAAACTAGTAGGCAAGGCACAAGAGGTTGTGTCCTCTCTCCCCTTAGAGACAAGTTTGCAGTATGCTATTGTTAAGGAGTCCATTTTGCGTGCCTATGAGCTTGTGCCAGAGGCATACCGGCAGAAGTTCAGGAACCATAAAAAATCCAGTGGACAAACCTTTGTAGAGTTTGCACGAGAAAAAGGCGTTCTCTTTGACAAATGGTGTTCTGCTAATGAGGTCAAGAGTAGTTTTGAGTTCCTTCGTCAGTTGATGCTATTAGAAGATTTTAAAAGTGCTTTACCTGAGAGAATGGTGATGTTCTTAAATGAGCAGAAGGTATCTTCCCTGTCTCAAGCAGCTGTCTTGGCTGATGAGTTTGTCCTGACTCATAAAAATGTGTTTGTGTCTTCTTCTCGACCAGATAGAGCTTTAGCATCACGCCCAGTGAGACCTGATCCTGGCTACCCTCTTTTTGAAAAGGCCAAGGGACCCCCGTCACCCCCTCGTGGGGATCGAGAATGCTTTTACTGTCATCGGAGGGGTCATGTTATTGCCGAATGTCTCACTCTGAAGCGTAAACAGCAACTCCAACCTAGATTACAACAACCAAAAGGCATGGGTCTCATTAAAAGTGTGTCACTGCTAGATCGTGAAATGACACAACAGGAAGAGATTGACCCTGATCCCTGTTTCAAACCCTTCATTATTGAAGGTTTTGTTTCTTTAACTGGGGATTCACAAGAACAGCAGCCAGTGAAGATCCTCAGAGACACGGGAGGCTCCCAAACTATTATTAGAGAGGGCATCTTACCTTTATCGACAGAGTCATCATGTAACTCAAGTGCAATTGTTCAGGGGGTTGGAATGGGTTTTATATCTGTCCCCTTGCACAACATTCATCTTCAGTCCTCCCTGGTCAGTGGATTAGTTAAAGTTGCTGTTCTCCCAGTATTGCCCATAAAAGGGGTTGATTTCATTCTGAGTAATGACTTAGCCGGGGGCAAAGTTATGCCAGTCCCTGAGGTACTAGATGGCCCTGATTTGAGCTCAGGGTCTGACAAAACAGCTCAAACATTGTCAGATGTTTTTCCTGCCTGTGTGGTTACAAGAGCCCAGTCACAAAAGTATGGTATTGATTTGGCCGACTCTTTTCTGGTTACACAGCAGTTTCCAGATACTGTTATGACTAGGTCCAAGAGTCAGCCCGAGGTCCAAGCTGCTGACGCTGTGTCATCTCTCTCCTGTCTGGAGGTTATAAACTTACCAGCCACTCGGAAGGAATTCGTTGCAGCCCAACAAGGTGATGTTACACTTTCAAAATGTCACTCCTCTCTTCTTAGCCAGGAAGATGCCAAGAAGAAGAAAATGGCGTACATCCTTGATGATGGCCTGTTGATGCGTCGCTGGACTAGTGATGCCACAGAGGATGCAGACTGGAGTGCGACTTACCAGGTTGTTGTGCCCACAGCTTTTCGTCTTCAGGTGCTATCCTTGGCTCATGACCACCCATGGTCTGGACACATGGGGATCACAAAAACATATGACAGAGTCCTCAAACATTTCTTTTGGCCAGGACTTAAGTCTGATGTTGTTGATCATTGTCGTACCTGTCATGTGTGTCAAGTGGCTGGAAAGCCCAATCAAGTTATTCCCCCTGCTCCCCTCTGTCCCATTCCTGTCATGGGAGAGCCGTTTGAGAGAGTGATAGTAGATTGTGTGGGGCCAATGCCAAAGACTAAAGCTGGAAATCAGTTCCTACTAACAATCATGTGTACTTCCACTAGGTTCCCAGAGGCTATCCCACTTCGAAAAATCACAGCTCCGGCCATCTCCAAGGCACTGTTAAAATTCTTCTCACTGTTTGGTCTGCCAAAAGTCATCCAAACTGATCAAGGCACCAATTTCAAGTCAAAAGTGTTTGCACATGTCCTTAAAACATTAAGAATTAAGCATGTAACATCTAGTCCCTACCATCCTGAAAGCCAGGGGGCGTTGGAGAGATTTCATCAAACAATGAAGTCAATGTTACGCAAATACTGCCATGATTCACAGAAGGATTGGGATGACGGAGTTCCATTTGTTCTGTTCGCAGCCCGTGAAGCTGTGCAGGAGTCGCTAGGTTTCAGTCCCACTAACCTAGTGTTTGGACATGAGGTTAGAGGTCCTTTGAAAGTTCTTAAAGAACAACTGGTCACACCAGATACAAAGGTCAAGAGTATACCAGAGTATGTTGCCAAACTTAGGGATCGCCTTCAACAGGCCTGCTCTTTAGCTAGGGATGCTCTGGCCTCTTCCCAGGTGAAAATGAAGAAATACTATGATAAGAGAGCTGTCGCCCACGTGTTTCACCCTGGTGACAAAGTTTTGGTTCTTTCTCCCATACCTGGTTCTGCACTCTCTACTAAGTTTAGTGGGCCTTATGCTGTAGAGAAGAGGATCGGTGAAACCAATTATGTCATCCAAACCCCTGACCGCAGGCGAGGAACACGAGTATGTCATGTCAACATGATAAAGCCCTACCACTCCCGGGAAGATGGGAATGGGTCGTCTTCAGTCCATGATGCTATCTCACCTGTGGCGTTGATTTCAAAGGTGAGCCCTGATGATGATGAGTTGGTGATGCGTAATGCTACACCACAGGGGGCTAGGCTAAGTAATACTCAGGTATTGTCTGATTTGCCCCACTACTTGTCTCATCTTCCTGAGGTCCAGCGTAATGATGTTGAGCACCTCATATGTGACTTCCAGTGTCTGTTTAATGACATTCCTTCACAAACTTCTGTCATATCTCATGACATTGTTTTGACCAACCCTTCTCCAATCAAGCAGCATGCATATCGGGTAAATCCTGCTAAGAGGGAGATCATGAGGAAGGAGGTTGATTATCTTATGCAGAACGGATTTGCAGTGCCAAGTTCCAGTCCTTGGAGCTCCCCTTGTCTCTTGGATACAAAATCCGACGGGAGTCCAAGATTCTGCACTGACTTCCGCAAGGTTAACACTGTTACTGTCCCAGATGCACATCCATTACCCCTCATTGATGACTGCATAGATGAGATTGGTCCTGCGTTACATGTCAGTAAGCTTGACATGTTGAGAGGATACTGGCAGGTTCCTTTAACACCACGCGCATCTGACGTTTCAGCTTTCGTGACTCCTGACAGCTTCCTCCAGTATACAGTCATGCCCTTTGGGATGTGTAATGCTCCTGCTACCTTCCAGAGGCTAATAAATAAGGTACTGGGAAATGTTTCAAACTGCAGAGCTTACCTAGATGACATTGTTGTGTATTCTGATGACTGGGCCAGTCACATGAATACATTAAGAGAGGTTTTCAGCCGCCTATCAAGTGCATCCCTAACTCTCAACCTTGCAAAATGTGAGTTTGGAAAAGGTACAGTCCTCTATCTTGGTCAGCAGGTTGGTCAAGGGCAGGTGTGTCCCGCGGATGTGAAGATCACGGCCATCACGGCATTTCCTGTTCCAACCACCAGGAGAGAGCTACGCCGTTTCCTTGGGATGGCTGGGTGCTATCGTCGGTTCTCCAAAAACTTTTCCTCAGTAGCGGCTCCATTAACTGCTATGACCAGTCCCTCAAAGTCCTTTGTGTGGTCACATGAGTGTCAACATTCTTTTGAAAGCCTTAAAGGTATACTCTGTTGCACTCCTGTTCTGTCTGCCCCAGATTTCTCTTTGCCCTTCATACTCGAAGTTGATGCCAGTGCAGTTGGGGCTGGGGCTGTGCTTCTGCAGGAAGATGAACAGGGCATCAATCATCCTGTGAGTTACTTTTCTCGAAAGTTTAACAAACAGCAACTTAAATACTCCACCATTGAAAAGGAGGCTCTTGCACCGTTGTTCGGTCTACAACATTTTAAGGTTTACCTTGGGTCAAGTGTCAAGCCTATGGTCTTCACAGACCATAATCCCCTTGTGTTACTGTCCTGGATGTATAACCACAATCAACGTCTTATGCGTTGGTCTCTTATTATTCAAGACTACCACCTTGAAATTTGCCATAAAAAGGGGTCTGAAAATGTTCTTGCCGATGCTTTGTCCGTGCTGTATAGTCGTGGTAGGTGAGCTGTAAGGTATAGTTCCAAACATCGTTTGGACTCATAAGGGTAGGGGTGTTACGTGCCAGGCAGGACCCAAGTGGGTGTGTGTTGTGTTTTCCCTCCTGTTTTCTTTCTCTCCCTCTCCCTTCCTTTGTTCTCAGGTGATCAACCTGAATTAGCTTCCACCTGCAAGCTCCTGGTCAGGCATGTGATTAACGATGGATCCAAGCTCGTACGATCATTCTTACGATGGATCTTTCGCTGCATCATTAAATTCTTTCGAGCTTTTCCCGAAACTCCTCTTAACATGAACGCGCAATATATTCTAGAAATATTCTAAAGAGATGCAGACGACATGAAACGCAGGAGACAGATATTTGTATTAGCATCACCACACTTTATTGACATAGTGCATAGTACAGAAGACGTAGTAACATTCTAGAATAGCAAAATAAGCAGCAAAAAGTGCAGAATTTCTGAAAGCCGATGCCCGGCAGACTATCGGAGCCAGCCGAGCCCTCCAGCCTCTCCACCAAAAGATTTCTCGTTGACTCCGTAGTCAAAAAGAACTTCCTCATCCACCGACAAAGTCCTGGTTGCGAGGAAAAGGATGACATCACTTTCCCTCCCATCAATTTCCACAGTAATGTGCTTTGGCTTGATATTGGCTTCATTCTTCGAATGGTTGATCAACTTGCCTACAGTCTGTATTCCAGGGTGGCATTCACAGGTGTCTGTGTGGGCGTCGATACACATTGGTACTCCTTTTTTATTCTTGAAAAAGAAAACATGTCCAGTCTCCTTGCCAGTGGTGCTTCTGTGTATTTGCAGGACCTCACTGTGTTTGATTACAGTTCCATGGTAGTCACAGACCACCTCGCCAGCCTGAAATATGCGGGTCGTAATGATCCCTCTGCCCTTCCCTTCAAATTCTGTGACGTGAAGTCCTCTCCACTTCTGGGTCCGCACCAATTCCTGTATCCTTTCAATGTCCACAATAGGGTCCTCAGATCCAGACGGGGCCCAGGTCTGAAGAACTTTATCTGTGATGTCGGTAGTCATCGTCTTCCAACCCATCTTCCCGATCATGAGGTTGAGCTGCTCTTTGGTTGGCTCACGTTGAGTGAATTGTGCTATAAAAATAAAAATAAAGTTTCATTAGTGATGAACACAATAATTGAAAACTTTGAATCGTTCAGTCATTTTTATTTGGAAATAAATAAAATATCGTCGGAAGATACTTACAGCGGATGTGTTTTACTCGCATTTCAAACTGCTCCTTCGCCCAGTAGGTGTACAGCTTCCGCTCAAACCCTTGAGACACATCCCGTCGTTGGTGCACTTTTGGCCTTGTCCCATTCAGTGAAAGGGGGTAGGTTTGCAGGAGGGTTTCATATGCCTTGTAGAATTTCACTCTGGCATTTTCAGAGGAACAGGCGGATGGATCCTCGACAGCGGATCCTCTGTCACCATGGCTGGAACCCTCCTCGGAAGACTCATGTCTGGTAGCTTCCCCAGAAGGCTCAGGCCTAAATAAAATAATAAATGAATGAGATTATAAGAAAAACTGAAGACTTTCACTGTGTCTAAAAACAGATTGTGGTGAGCTTCATTATGTTTGCATTGTGTTGGCATTATAAAACCTGCTCACCTTGACTTTCTACCCATGGTGCTCAACAGCTGAGAGGTCTTCACAAGGGGGGCACACTGCTCCATGCAGTAATGCTTCTCGGCTGCGCTGGAATGGGTCAGGTAATCGGCCACCAGAGACTTCTGACCTTCTGGCAAGGACATAGCTGCCGTCTCAAACGTTCTCCTCGCCATCTGGCTGGTCACTGACGGGAGGTTGTATCTAAAATGAAAGTTTGAACAGTATATTAGAAATGTATCAAGACAAGAGTTAGGGTTAGGGTAAGACATCAGTGATGACAGCGATGAACAGCACATGAGCAGACATATAAGAGGGGAAATGATTCACTTACTTTGAATGCAGCCGCATCAGGTCGTTGGATGGGTAGTGAATTGCCCTCCCTGAGGAGCAGACAAAGAACCTGTCTTCCGCACTAGCCTCATCCTCCACGGCCCTCTTCCTTTTCTTGTTGGCTCTAAGGAGCTGTGGCCGCACCAGTCTGTAGTACACATCAAACCACTGTTGGCAGAGGAGAAGAGGGAATCGAGATTAATTCCTGCTTTTGTACACGTTCTGACAGGTTCTAACAGGAAATGTGGTGTCACTGTGATGAACTTACATGCTCCTGCTCCTCTGACAGGGCAAACATGGCCACTTGTTGTGCTGCCGTCTTGTGCTCCTTTACCCCAATGACATAATGCTGCCTGTCTTCCTTCCTGTCCACCCACTCACCGACCTGTAAGAATGAGGGTATCCCATTGATTAGTAAGTGTAAAGGCTAAACTGTCAGGAGTAGTGTATCGATACAGACCAAAAGAGCACAATTACACTCACAGTCATGTGCGCTACCACGCATGGTCTTTGGAGGTGTTTCAGGATAATGATGGCCTCGAGGTAGTACACCACGAAGATGGACTCGGCAGGCTCCAGGGTGTCAGTTGTGACTGACAGTTTGTCCATGATGACCAAAAAGTCCTGCTTGGCCTTCTCCAGGACAGCCCAGCAGTCAGCCGGTGTAAATTGATGCCTATGAGACAACACATATACCGTATTAACAAATCATATTCAGCAGGCAGAGAGAGGACTACCAGTTCTGTAGTGTCAACTATTAACATGGGTACAAACACTTAAACCTACCTCTTGTGGGTGATCTCTTTGCTCACGAGCTTGAAGGTGACTTTCTGCAGATAACCAATGAAGTCAATGAAGTGCCTGCACTCTGTATAGAGTGGCTTATCCTCACTCGCTAGGTTGGTGTGTGAAGTGTGGAAATTCAGGAATCTGTCAGTGGAAGTACAAGGGTTTAAGTATGTTCACGTAATAACCATTTACATCTATTGTCTACACTGTTGACATCACAATGAAAAAAAACGGCTACAAACCTTTTCAAGCCCTTGAGGTAATTCTGCTGGGTTTGTTTTTTCAATGATGCCTCAGAGAGGTCAAGCAGGTACTGTCGGAGCTTCTCTCTGTTATGGACAAACTGTAGGGATGGTTTCTCAGGGTTGACATAGTAGAGGTACCGAGAAACATTTTCAACCTGAAAATAAAATAAACAATGTTAATTAACCTTCTAATCGTGACTGTTGCTTCTTGCTTCATCCTTTATTAACTTTCTTATTAACGTTTCTAATAAGCACAGAGTGTGTAACGATGGTCCTCACCTCCGGTTTGTAACTTTCATTGAGGAGATCCTTCTCCAGGTGTTTAGCAAAGTCCCTCAGCAGTGGATGGTCCAGAGAATGCCTCTCATGAAGACCCTTCTCAAGCATGTGACGCCTGGCCTTGTTGGTGTACTTCACATCTCGATCACTGCAATGTGGAATAAGACTTTAGTTATAATAGTGCATAGTTATGATTTAATGTGTGCCACACTCAAAAACACACATCATCAAATAAGTTGTGGAACTGAGACTCTCACTCACCATTGTAACTCGTCAGATTCCACGTCGGATGGAATCTCACACTCTCCAGAAGGCTCACACTCTCCAGACGGCTCACTCTCTCCAGACGGCTCACCCTGGACTCCAGCCTCAGTCTCAGGTGGCTGTCTGGTGGATGGTCCGGCCCCCGGATTGGCATTGGGCAGAGGGGGGGGGATATCAGTCACAAACAAGTGATGACGCTCCAGCTCCTCGATCAATCTATCAATAAGGAAAACAAGATATTGAAAATGGTTAATGGTGGTGAATGGTTAACTAAACTCAAACTCAAAGTTTGGAGTTTGGAAGCATGGTATGAAGGCACACACTCACACAGCAACAGCACCGAGCACCAGCATCACGCAGCACCAAGCTATCAACCAGAACAAAAGAAAGGCCAATAACCAAAACAAAGCATGACTAACTGACCAATTGTTTCAATAAGGAGAACAAGATATTTGAAAATGGGTGGATTGGACATGAGCAGTGAGTAAACAAGAAGTCTTTTGAAAGCCACCAACCTCTTGATTGGATATGCATCTGCCATAATTTCAGTCAGGACCAAGTAACTGAAAGCCCTGCCATTCTTCAGGAGCTCGTTAACGTCCGACTTGGCCTTTGAGACAGTGGATGCAATTGCGTCTTCAGTCCCCTTCTTCAAGCATACCCTCCGCAGATGGGTTGATAGGCTGTCTCGTGTTTTAAGACACAATGGGCAAAGCAGAAAGGTCCTGTGTGGAGCATCCCTGCGAAAAGAAAAAAGGTTAGGATAATGTGGTTAATATAGGAATAATAATAGGTTAATTAATAATAGGTTGATAAAATAAGGTCCATGAAATGTACAAACTAAAAATAAAAAACCTGACCCTAAACCCTGACTCAAAATCATCATAATCGGGGTGTGTTGGGGGCTAGACAAGAGTTTGGGTTACTTTTCCTGGAGCATGCCAAACAGAAGTAACTCACTCATTTGGGGAATGCATAAACAAGCATATACTCTGAACATTGCAAAAGCATACAATCTGCAATACAGTATCTGACATTATTACAATCCAGTATCTAAGCAAGTATTCATTTAACTTACCTTGGAGCCATGTCAGGAAAGAGTAAAGCAAACTCAGATCCAAAATAAAAAAAGGTAAACTCTGGATCTTTGATAAAAAAGGTAACAATTAAAATTGCTTTTTGTGGGTTCTGGTAAAGCCTCAGAATAAATGCTGCTTAGTAGCAATGAAAATGGTGGTTTGGCTCTTCTCTGTAGCTCTCTGGCGCAGTCTCCAGCTGGCCAGTCTGAAGCTCTGTGTGAAGAATCTCACAGGTACCACCCATTTAAATACATGCTGAGTCCTTGTGGGTGGGGCTATCTTACAGTTAAGCCACACCCATCCCCACCCACATTGCATAATCTAAATGTAAATGAGATGGGTGAGGCATAGTAGGCCCCTTGTGTGTGTGTGTGTGTCTTCATGTTAGGCTACAGAGTCTGCATTCCCGTGTAGAAATCACAGGTGTCTGCGTGGGCATCAATACACATTGGCTCTCCTTTTTTATTTATTGGCATAAACAGGAGAGACACATTGGCAACGGTGAGCCTGCATTGAGGCGGGCAGGCAGGCTGCAGGACCAGAAGGCCAGAACACAGGCAGGGCCATTAAGCATAACAAAGAGCTGTGGGGGGTTGGGTTGCCTCGTGTGTGTTGGTGTGTGTGTGTGTCTGTGTTGCCTTCGTGTTAGGTTGCATCTGTTTTTGTATCTGTTCTTTTCCAGTCTCCAGTTTAATGTAGAGATTATGTCTTTTTAACTTTGATTTATTCCCTTCAAGCCCGACTGATAAAACTGTGCATCATGCCCCCTCAGCCCCGACCTTCGACCCCTCTCTCAACCTGATGAAACAGGACAGAGCTGACATCACACACACACACACACACACACACACACACACACTGTTCAAACAGATATAGACAGCAGGACGGTGGCCATGGAAGTGGGAATCCACTAAAGAGTGTGTAGAAACTCACACTGCCAGTGTGATGCTGACATCACACACACACAGACACACAGGCTGAGGGTTTGAATACATGAGTGTTGCTTGACATTTCCTCCTCGCTTATCAGATTCTTTTCATTTTGTTAAGCGGTTGCTCATTTCTGAGAAATGGCTCCAAGGTAAGGAAGGTTAATGCTTGCTTAGATACTGGGTTGTATGTGCACAGTATATGCTTAGCTTTTAAATTAGACTAATTTATTTTTTTCGTTTGTACATTTCATGCACCTTATCAACCTATTATTAATTAACCTATTATTCCTATATTCACCACATTATCCTTAAAGCCACTTTTTACAGTAAACATGCACACAGGCACTATCTGCTCTGCCCATTGTGTCTTAAAACACAAGAGTCCCTGTCATGCCCGGCCCTGCTCATGTTAATGGCCCACATGCATAGTTATGGTCAATGGTCCACTCGCCCTGTCATGATTAATGGGCATCACTCATTGTCATGGTTAGGTTTGGGTTAGCCCTAGCCAAGTGCCCTGTTAGGGAAATTTCAGCATATCTGTTGAGTTCCTCAAATTAGTCAGTTATGACCCAGACAAGGACCAAACAACCTGCCCTTTGTTCTGCTTAATGGCCTCTGTTGACCTCCTGTTGTTCTGGTTAATAGCTCTGGGCTGCTGTAAGAGTGTGTTGAAAAGCCAATATACCATGCTTTCACAGTCAAAACATGTTTTTTTTGCTTTCATAACAATCGCCTGTTAACATTTATTTGAGTTTAGTTTCACACACTTTAATCATTAACCATTTTCAAATATTTTGTTTTTCTTATTGAAAGATTTGGGGAACTCAGCACATGCTGACATTTCCCAGATTTCTCAGAAGACAGCCTGTTCCTATGCTGGGGGCAGTTTTATGCTTGGGGTAAAGAGAGTGGTGAGGGTGGGTGTCTGCATGCTGCACAGGGGCAGCCCTTTTTTTTGTTGGAATATAATATATGTTTTATTTTTAATCTCTCTCTCTCTCCCCCCCTCTCTCTCTCTCTCTCTCTCTCTCTCCAAGGTAAGGAAGATTAATACTTGCTTAGATACTGGAATGTGCAGAGTATATGCTTAGCTTTTGAGTTAGACCAATTGTGGTTTTTTTTTGGTGGTACATTTCATGCACCTTATTTAATCAACCTATAACCGTTTTTCTCAATTGCTAAAACACAATTTCTGAAGCCTTGCTCCATTTTCTGAAAACATTAAACACAAAACCTCAGCTTCAAGCACTATTTACAAAACCTCTAACTCCTCGTGCAAAATGAAACTTTCGCCTCAAAACAGATTTACCTATGCTCAAAACCAAACACTGCTCTCAAATCTTAAACAAAGCCATGAAAATGATATACACTATCAAGCAGTCAGTAAACAATACCCCAAAAAATAGAAAACACGTTCAAGACATAGTTCTTAGGGAGAAGTACATTTTTAATCTCAAAACAAATGTAATATTTTTCAGTCATTGTCTTTTGATAATAATAAAACAATTTTATAGCGCTTTTCTAAGTACTCAAAGACGCTTTACATCAGACTAAACAAAATAAACAAAATAAAAATGGCTAGGGAGAATGTATCAGAGTTGATGAATGAAAACATGTTGGATCATAGTAGCTCAAAATTGATCAGAAATTGTGCTCTGCTTTGCAATTTTTTTTGTTCATTCTCCTTATACCCCTATTTTTACAGCACTGTACCCTGCATCTCACAAACTTGTCCTTTGTTTTTGTGATACTGTAATTCTTGTTC
>JAOPJL010033839.1:0-12442 GCA_027123545.1 Trisopterus esmarkii | reverse complement strand
GTGTGTGTGTGTGTGTGTGTGTGTGTGTGTGTGTGTGTGTGTGTGTGTGTGTGTGTGTGTGTGTGTGTGTGATATTAATTGATTGACGCCTGCTGTGTGTGTCCTACAGGTGGTCCTTCTCCTCAGAAGGAAAGGCTCTGTGGCGGGCTGGCTGGAGAAGCATACTGTTTTAGACCTTGCGTATCTCACATGTCATGTTATGATTTCAACAATAATTTTACTATAACTCGGGACCTAATTATTATTTCTTGACTTGAATAATCCCTCAGAGGTATGATATTGTGCACCTGCAGTGGAGAGAAAGACAGCTGTACGAGAACGGACACCTGCGTCATTATGTTGCTCAACAAGCCTCCCTGCGGAGGCTTGTAGCCATGGTCCACAGTTGGTGTATTTTCACTGCAGTCAGTTTCATCAGAACTATTTAAGGTTAACATGTCCTTGGCCACTGCTAGAATAATCTCTCATTTTCCCTTCATCCCGAGTATCCTGCAGCTGATTGGATCGGCTGTCATACGGCGGGTTGATGAATATACCCTCTGCTGGCAGGAGGGGGGAGGGGGGACCCGGTGGTGGGGGGAAAGCACGATTACTTCTCATTTGCCTTTGTTTTAAGGATTCTGAGTAGTTTGTTGCTATAGTTGAACACACAGACAGACAGACGGACAAGCACTTCTGCTTACTCAAAAGTGTGCTAGATTGATGGTACTTCACGCTTCTCTCTAGACTGGAATACATGACCTTGCTTTTTAGTAGATAATAAGGTGATATTTGACACAATCACATACATTTTACAATGTAAAACAGTTTACTTATATTAACATTGGTATATTTTGTTTTAATCAAAGTCATATTTTACTGTCCTCCAGATTGCTCAGATAAACAGAATGCAGGAGACAGAAAGAAGTTCATGACCTTATGCAATATCGACATCAATGTGAGAAATGTTGTGGCCAACCTCATTGCTCAGAAGGTTGGTGCAACTTTGTATTTCAATGTAAAAGAATGTTTTTGTAATTTCTACATTTTAAAAAAAAATGAGCAACTTCAAAAGGGCCCATTATATAGTAAAAAAAATTGCGGAGTGCATAACATAATAACATTTTGACTATAATATTACAACGTATAACATTTAGGTTCACCTATTACGTAATGAAGCAAGCATAATAATTTTATATTTATGTAGTGGGTAGGACAGTTATTATGGGAAGTGCAGCTTGGCCCCGCCCACTGGCCCTGGTTATCTAGATCAGGCGGTGCAGGTGGGGCTTCCTTTAAAAAGAGTTGTGAGCCGTGGACGGGAGAACACTACGATGTCCCAGCTGTGCAAACAGGAGAACGTGAGTCTTGTTGGAATGTTGGGTTTGTTGGTCGTTTGCGCAGACTCTTTCTTATACGTAGATTAGCGCCTAACACGGTCCACTGTTTGTTTGTAGCCTGGGCTTGGTGTCTGTGCGTATGGTGAGCAGTAAATGGTACACGCAAACTACAGACGCTTTACTTGCATAATAGTGAGTAGTCTACACGGGTCTGTAACAACGTAAGTTTATCCATTCCATTTCCATAGTCTTTTCTTTCAGAGATCTAATCATGTCTAAATGTATCACTAGGATTCAGAAGTATTATCAGTTGACTGCAGCCCTCTGAACGACTTGAGGAAGATCGTCTTCGTCGGTTTAACCAGCCACTGTTTTTCCTGAGCTTTATTAATTGTTAGTTTTTATCTACTCTGATGTACGAGTGCCTCAAATATTTGCCACAACTGTCTTTGGCTGACCTGACGTAAGCGGGTCTAGGTCGTGAAGGTCTGCTAGTAGTAGCCTGTTCGCCTAACTGTTTTGTCTGTCTTTGTCTGTTTCTTTTGGTCACTATCAGTATATCTTGTGTGGCCTATGGGCATTGTGCAATATTTCTTGTAGGGGCAGCATCCCATTTGCAGTGTTCATTATTGTGTCCGTGTGTGTACGGCCTATTTGATGTGAAGTCTTTCTTTTTTGTGCATGCTAATCGTACCTATTCATTTAACATTATTTACTGTGACTTTTGTATTGTGGAATCTCATCTGCTGCTGCCTATATATGACCTTTGCTTGCCCTGATGGACAGCCAGTATATTTATTGTGTCTAGTGTCTAATAAATTTATATTTTTGATTACATCAGTCCCATTTCTGTTTCTTCATTGGACAAAACCTGCATATAGTTTGAAAGGGAGTGATATTTGGTAGCCTAGTGGTGCAACTTGGGAGCATTAGCACCCCCCACGGGGTCACATTTACGATATGAAGCAAGCATAACTGTTCAATGGAAAATGTGGTATACTATGCATGCAAATAAATTATTCAATATTATTATTAATATATTTATTATTCAAATTTATTGTTATTCAGGGCTCTACTGTTGGTTAGTTGAAAATAACAAACGGCTACTTCTGAAACTCATCATTTTGTACATTTACTTAGTAAAATAAATTAAGTAACAGCTAAGGCAGCAACCTACCTTATAGTGAAATAAAGCACAGGCTTGTGTGGGGGAGGGGGATAGGGAGAAGGGGGGGCGGGGTGCGAGGGCACGATGCGGATTGTACGTGAGATTTAAAGATTTTATTTTTTGTTGCGTCGACGTCGGGGTCAGTTATCTTGATCCTGCCGTTGTCTTGCAACTTCTGTGTATGTAAGTGCATAAGCCTATGGAATGGCGCGTTTTGTCCGACAGGCCTGCTATAGCAGTAGTTAGATATTGCGTTACATTACATTATATTTAAGTGTTCACAGTGTAACTGATACCTACACTGTAAACTGTTTTGACTGGCTACTATTTGCATTACACTCAAAGCCCCAACTGTATTATCTGTAACGTCACATCTGCCATGCCCTGTGATAACTGTGATATTGTGGTATGTAGCTATGGCTGATATACATTTTTTTGTAAAAGAAATGCAACTCAGTAGCCAGTAATTTACTGTTACACTTACAATAATACTTTAAAATATTGTTAATTAAAACTGCAAGCAGTGATAAACGGGGCCGAGAACCCGCGCAACTCGGGCACCCACGCAACTGGGGAACGCTGCGACCACCTGGCAGTGTTGCGGCCGCCTACCCTGCCACCGCCCTGTCACTGGTTTTCCAGTGGCATCATTGTCATCTCTTGGAATGAGCGGTGATAGTGTAAAAACATGACATATGCAGTCGCCAGTAGGTGGCGCTCTGACTGTGTAAATATTGCAGTGCAGACGTGTTAAGGGCGGCACTGTCATCAAACGTGAGCAGTTTTGATCATATCAGACAATGGACACTTAAGTTATAACAGTTTGCAGTTTAGTGGTGAAGGTTGAAATTAAGTTGTGTTCATGGCGCCGGCCTGGCCACACCCTTTAACTTATGTAAGACCTTTTAATAAATTTTCATCGTTGAGGCGTTGAACAGGCTCACCAAGATTGGTACCAATTGGAGCGACGATGTAGGAAGAGTGCGTTAAAATATAGTGCATGCAAATTTCGAAAAATGGGCCAAAATCGCCTAAAATTGCACCTAAATTGGGCAATGGCTGTCTTCCTGTTAGGTTTAGGGTTTGGGTCCGGGAGGCTCATTTGTACATCCCTACATGTTCTATGTACCTACAAAGTTTCATGCATGTACATCGAAGCTAAAGGTGGTAAATCTGTGTTAGAATGATCGGTAAAAGTGTGAAGACGTGACATTTGTAGTCACCAGTAGGTGGCGCTCTGACTGCCAGTCAATAGCGCAGTGTAGACGTGTTCAGGGCGGCACTTCATCAAACGTGTGCAATTTTGATCATATCAGACAACATACACTGAAGTTATAACAGTGTGCAGTTTAGTGGCAAAACAGTGAACTTCATGGCACCGCCCCGGCCACGCCCTTTGGCTTATGTAAAAGCTTTTAATAACTTTTCATCGTTGTGGGCTTTCGAACAACCTCAGTGAGTTGTATGGTATTGGATCAACAGTGTAGGAGGAGTGCGTTGAAATACATATGCGACAAATGTGCAAAATTGCCCAAAAATGGGCAAAAGGGCACAAATCTGGGGATTTGCTGTAGCGCCCCTGAATGGTTGATTTGATTGGGTAGTTGATTAGGGTATGTTCCAGTCAGATATGTGAGCATATCGTAGAAGTTTCGTGTCGATTGGGTTGAAGGTTATGGAGTTATGGCTATTAATTTCTAGAGCTCCGCCCCTTTTGTGTTAATTGGCTAATAGCTTGAGGGGAACAATATTTTCCCAACCTTTTAATAGGGAATGAGCAAGTTGGGGTATTGATGATAGCTAGAAAATTTGGAGCAAATTGGATGTACGCTGTAGGAAGAGAAAACGTGTTTTTCACAAAATTCACAATGGCGGAAATTTTTTCCAGACGGACATTAGTAGTCCCAATGGCAATTTTGTAGAGCGCACTTGCCCGCACATCTGTGCAAAAATTAGAAGTCATTTGGAGTTACGGGGTGTGTTGTATGTCGGAAAAACCTGTAGGTGGCGCTAATGGGTGCTTTTTGGGGACCTTCCCATACCCCAAAATTTTTAAAATTTCTTGGTGCACATTCGGACTGCCGAAAAATTAAGGTAAAATGAGAGAAATTGCCACATTTGACATTTCACATTCAAAAACGCTCGCTAGCACCACCTACAGGTTTTACGCGGTACAACACAAGTGTGCTCTACAAAGTTACCATTGGGACTACTAATCTCCGTCCGAAAAAAAATTCCGCCATTTAAAATTTTGTGAAAAACACGTTTTAGCACACTCCTACGGCGTGCATCCGATTCGCTCCAAATTTTCTAGCTATCATCAATACCCCAACTTGCTCAATCCCTATCAAAAGGTTGGTAAAATATTGTTCCCCTCTGAAGCTATTAGCCAATGAACACAACAGGGGCGGAGCTCAGGAAATGAATAGCCATAACTCCATAAGCTTTAACCCAATCAACACCAAACTTCGGTGCCATGAAGTTCGCTGTTTCGCCACTAAACTGCTATGATATCTGATATGATCAAAACTGCTCACGTTCCATGACAGTGCCGCCCTGAACACGTCTGCACTGTGATATTGACTCGCAGTCAGAGCGCCACCTACTGGCGGCTGCAAATGTCACGTTTTTACACTTTCACCGCTTATTCCAAGAGATGACAATGCAGCCGCTGGACAACCAGCGACGAGGTGGTGGCCGGGTAGGCGGCCCCAACACTGCCAGGCGGTCGTAGCTTTCCCGAGTTGTGTGGGTGCCCGAGTTGCGCGAGTGCTCAGTCCTGTTCATCACTGCTTGCAGTTTTAATTTGACTTGTTAACTGTGATTTTACCACACCTACACAAACGTAACAAAAAAATGTACACTCCCAAGGGCAGATTAGACTATATTTGGAGTAGTCTACCGTAAGCAAAGGTTTGGTGAGCTTTGTCGGTATTGATCACACCAAGGAGTAGAACCCTCAGGTCACGTGTGATTGGCGTCATCGTCGAGGATGGCAGCTTGTTACAGTAGCTCCTGCAGTTCTTAGTTTTCTATTACTTTTCTAGACTAGATTATTTCCACTTTCTATCTTTCTAGTATTACGCTAGAAGGTGCCTTTAACTTTTTTTATACTTTGAACATTAGATTAGTTTTAACTTAATTTGTGTTACTCGTGATCACCTACACAAAGGTAGGGCTGCTGAAGTACCGGGCCTTTGGAGCCTCACCGGTGGAACTAAAGAGAGACCGGAGGGGAACAAGAGCCGGAACGAAAGCAGGGTTAAACGGGAGATTCACAGGAGATTTAAACCTGGCCTTCCTATATCGTGATGGGGACTGTGAGATCACTGGCCAACAAAACTGACATACTAACAGCCTTGGCAAGCATTCACTGTGTGTACCGGGAGTGTAGTTTGTTGTGCTTGAGCAGGTGAAAACAGAGCGGTAAAAAGGAAGGAGTTCTAGCTGTCTTTGTAAACTTGTAACCGTGAAGGAGAGCATCTGTACTCCAGATATAGAGCTGCTGGCTGTAGCACTGGGGCCTTACTATCTGCCTTGAGAGTTCTCTCATTGTTGTTGTCTATGTACCACAGTCAGCAGTGGCGGCGCACGCTTGTGATGTTATCCACTATACCGTCATGAGGGGCGAGGATCGTGCTGATCTGGAGTGAAAGGGACAAGTTATCAGGTCATGTGGTGGTTGAAATTCATTCGTGTTCATGGCGCCGGCCTGGCCACGCCCTTTAACTTATGTAAGACCTTTTGATAATTTTTCATCGTTGAGCTATTTAGAACAGGCTCACCAAGTTTGGTAGCAATCGGAGCAACGGTGTAGGAGGAGTTAGTTAAAGTACACTGCATGCAAATGTTGAAAAATGGGCAAAAATTGCCTAAAATTGCACCTAAAATGGGCAATGGTTGTCTTCCTGTTTGGTTTAGGATGTGGGTCCAGGTTCCAGGGTCCTTATTTGAACATCTCTACAGGTTCAATGTAAGTACAAAGTTTCATGCATGTAGGTCAAAGCTAAAGGTGATCAATCTCTCTTAATCTCTCTTAGAAGGAGCGGTAAAAGTGTGTAGACGTGACATTTGCAGTCGCCAGTAGGTGACGCTGTGATTGTGAGTCAATATTGCAGTGCAGACCTGTTCAGGGCGGCACTCTCATCAAACCTGAGCAGTTTTGATCATATCAGAAAATGTACACTGAAGTTATAACAGTGTGCAGTTTAGTGGCAAAACAGCGAAGTTCATGGCTCCACCCGGGCCACGCCCTTTGACTTTAAGACCTTTTGATTATTTTTCATCGTTGAGGGCTTTCGAACAACCTCAGTGAGTTTCGTAGGAATTTGCTCAACGGTGTAGGAGGAGTTCGTTAAAATACATATGCGACAAATGTGCAACATTTTTTAAAAATTGCCAAAAAGGCACAAAATGGCAGATTTGCTGTAGCGCCCCCAGTATCATATCAGACAATGTACACTGAAGTTATAACAGCTTGGAGTTTTGTGGCGAAGGTTGATATTAATTCACCTTCATGGCGACGGCCTGACCACTCCCTTTAACATATGTAAGACTTTTTGATAATTTTTCATCGTTGAGGGCTTTAGAATAGGCTCACCAAGTTTGGCATGAATTGGATCAACGGTGTAGGAGGAGTTTGTTAAAATGCACTGCATGAAAATGGTGAAAAATCTGCAAAAATTGCCCAAAATTGCACATAAAATGTGAAATGGCTGTCTTCCTGTTAGGTTTAGGGTTTGGGTCCAAGAGACTTTTTTGTACATCTCTACAGGTTCTATGTACGTACAAAGTTTAATGCATGTACCTCAAAGCTCAAGGTGATCAATCTCTGTTAATCTCTCTTAGAATGAGCAGTAAAAGTGTAAAATCGTGACATTTTCTGTCGCCAGTAGGTGGCGCTGTGATTGTGAGTCAATATTGCAGTGCAGACGTGTTCAGGGCAAGACTCTCAACCAACGTGAGAAGTTTGGAGCAGTTCAGACAATGTACACTTAAGTTACAATTTAGTCTTAACACTTCCTGTCACCAGGTGGTGGCGCTCTGACTGTGAGTCAATATTGCAGTGCAGACGTGTTCAGGGCGGGACTCATCAAATGTGAGCAGTTTTGATCATATCAGACAATGTACACTGAAGTTATAACAGTTTAGAGTTTTGTGGCGCAGGTTGAAATTCATTCGGGGTCATGGCGCTGGACTGGCCACACCCTTTAACTTATGTAAGAGCTTTTGATAATTTTTCATCGTTGACGCCTTTAGAACAGGCTCACCAAGTTTGGTAGGAATCGGATCAACAGTGTAGGAGGAGTCGCTTAAGATTTCACATGAAATGCGAAATGGCTGTCTTCCTGTTAGGTTTAGGGTTTCTCTCATCAAACATGTGAAGTTTTGAGGAGATTGGACATTGCATACTGAAGTTACAACTTCCTATACACTGGCGAAAACGCCACGCACTGGCCACGCCCTTTGCAAAACCTTTTGATAACTTGTCGTCATTGAAGACTTGAGTACCTGCTGACGAGTTCGCCAAAGTATTAAACATGACATTTCCTGTCGCCAGTAGGTGGTGCTTCAAACCATGAGTCAATATTGCAGAACAGACGTGTTCAGTGTGTGACTCTCATCAAACAAGTGAAGTTTGGACCAGATCGGACAATGGACACTGACGTTATAACAGTTTGCAGTTTAGTGGCGAAAGAGTGAACTTCATGGTGCCGGACTGGCCACGCCCTTTGACTTATGTAAGACCTTTTGGTAACTTTTCATCGCTGAGGCCTTTAGAACAACCTCAGTGAGTGTAGGAATTGGATCAACGGTGTAGGAGGAGTTTGTTAAAATACAAACCGTACAATTGGCCCAAAATGGCGAAAAAGGCACAAAATGGCTGATTTGCTGTAGCGCTCCTGAGTGGTTGATTTGATTGTAACTTTCAGGATATGTTCCAGGCAGATATGTCGACATTTCCTACAAGTTTCGTGTTGATTGGGTTAAAGGTTATGGAATTATGGGTGTTGATTTCCAGATCTCCGCCCCTTTGATGTTCATTGGCTACTAACTTCTAAACAGAACACTATATTACAAAGATTCTGATACGGATTGACCAGCTTGGTGTAGTGATGATCCATATAAGTTTTGGTGCGAATCAGATCTACGATGTAGGAGAAGTTAGCAAAAACGTGTTTTAAAAAAAATTCTAAATGGCGGAAATTTTTGTAGGCGGAGCTTAGTAGTCCCAATGGCAATTTTGTAGAGCACACTTGCCTGCACATATGTGCAACGAAGTCAATTGGAGTTACGGTGTGTGTTGTGTGGCCTAACAACCTGTAGCAACCTGTAGGTGGCGCTAGTGAGCGTGTACGAATATGAATTTTCTCAACATTTTCGCTATTCTCCATGCGCACACCAACTTCTGAATACGTTAAGGCCTCCAAAAAGGCAGTTGAACTCGTGAAATAATAATAAAAGAAGCAAAGAATAATCAGCACAATTACAATAGGGCCTTATTAGGGCCCGAGCCAACATTGTTGGCTCGGGCCCTAATAATAATGTTGCGACCATTGCCGTGGATGCCTATTCGGGTCCTGCGCAAGGGAGCATGGGAATTTGCATTGCGGGAATAGACGTTTCCATTATATCTGTTGGGTGGGGTTTAAGGGTGTTTATTAAGTGGGATTAATGGATTAGAGTGTTGTACGGTTATCCTGTTGTGTTCTTTGTATCGCACCATTACCGAGAGTGTCATGCATGTGTGTTGGTTGCACTGTGTTCGATGCAAAAGGTGTGTTTAAATAAAGGTCTTGTCGTTGAGGTGTATTGAGCGCCCTGTGATACTTGAGACCTGAGTTTGTGTCGAGACTATATTGTAGAAACCTTGATGTTTGCTTAATTTTGTAGTTCCCTTTATGAATTGTATTAATGCCAATTATCCATTTCTTTGAATATTCAAAGAAATGGATAATAAATGGCAAGAAGTTATTTGATTTCTCAAATAATCCTTACTATATTAATAATTGCATGGGGATTGAGCCCCGGATGACTGGGAGCAAGTCCAACACATTAACTCAAGAATATCTCCCTGATTTCAAATCCATGGTCAATATTAAATTAAAATATATTACGCTTAATACTACTTATGTATTCACCAGATCTGCGATTTTTTTGTCAGGCAGCCTGTCACGGTGTTCCCTTTTTGAGTTATTATATCCGTGTGCTCCTCATAGACCTCCACAAGCTTCTGTTTGCCACTGGATACGATCCTGTTCGGTCCTTTTCGGACATTTGATCCATTATTCGACATTCACGCTTATGGGCTGGTTGTATATCTCGTGAACGCGCGTAATCCACGATAACGTTAGCCTGGCTGAACTAACCTGAGCAGGGCGCGGCTGAACTGCGTTGATGGAACGGCTTTAGCCTCAAGTGGAAGTTGGCGCTAGTTCTAACCGGGCTTAATCAACTAAGCGCCGCTTTCGTTTCACGACTATGATGGAATACCCGTCAGGTTAGTTTAGTCGGATAAGTTGCCATGGTTACTTAGCGGAGATTCCCTTAAGTCACGTTAATTGAATGCAACTCTAGCTGAAAGAAGCGAGGTTAAGTGAAATAAGTCCGGCTTTGTGTTTAGCTCGGTTGATGGAAGCAACCTGGTCTCACAGAATCTGTGAAATGACCACAGACATATAGCATACTTTTTGTATTATTAATATTTTAATACTCTCTGGTTATAACTGAAGCACACTCCACATAGAGAAAATACATTGTTAGGTTGTGTTACAACCTTCTTCGTTGATTGGATTGGTGGTAGTGGATTGTCAATGGTCAATGGTGCTGTATTACAAATAAAAACTATTATGAAGAGAAATTAACTAATGCGAGTGCTGGACCATATGTTCAGACATGAGCACCCCAAGGCCACTAGTTTGCTAAGAGAGAAAAAGTGATGATGATGACGCATACGATTATCAACTTGGGGACTCCAGCCCTATAAGAAATTACTCAGCAAAAGCTCTATCCCGTTGCACCTCACCCAGTGGCTTGCTTGTAAGATTTTGGCCTGAAGTTCTTCACAGACCTACACTCTAGCCATCCAACATGCATATGTGAGAATCAGGCCTCTCTTTAATATTGACAAAAAGTTATGAGAGAAATTCACACTAACTTTTTGTTATCTCATAAGGGGTGTGGTGCTGGTTATTTTTTACCTTTTTGACCCCAGACTTCAAAAACTTGTCCACAGGCCAGCTGTATCTACACACCTTAAGGCACAAATTGACACCTCCATCCCACCAAAAGTGGGGACTAGAAACTAACCTGTCTTATGCACATTTACCTTACTGTTAGAGGTCACTTATGACACCACCACCACTGGGGCGTGGCAACAATTCCCCATATCCATATGGAGAGGGGAGGGGGGGGTGGTGGACAGTAGGGATGTTAAAAATGTGTAGACTCAACGATCGATTCTCGACTCGTGCTCAAGTCGACGAAATCAGAAAATCGTTTAAATATTTTTTTTTGTCCTGTTTTAAATGTCCTGTCCAAAACGTTGCAACAACTTTCTGTTTTCAAAATAACCAATTAAAAATTATAACCGCCGATATGCTGCCCATAAGCATAGTCGAGGCGAAGGGGTTCCGGGATCTGATTGCATTTCTCGAGCCAGATTACAATGCCATGTCGCCAAACTATGATGGAGAAAATGTACAGCGAAGCAGCAGGCTTGCTCTGTGAGATCCTGTCCTTAGCCAAATATCCTATTCATTTTATGTAGCTTAAATAATGACATAATCAGGCCGTATATGCAACATGTTTAATAGCCTAACTTTCAAATCGATGGGAGAAAACATGAACGTTACTGGTGGATTTCATGATTTGTTTGAATGAATCAGTTTGCGTCGGAAGAGTGAAGAAGAGTCATTCAAAACGTTTGTTCGTTCAGTCGGTTTCCGGTAGCGGTGAATCATGGTTCTCAGTCACTGAGTCAGTCAAACTCAGCTCCTCCCTCGTTCTCATTCAAACAAATCACGAATGCACAGTTCTCAGCTGAGTCAGTCAGACTCAGCTCCTCCCTCGTTCTATTTCTCAAACGAATCACGATCGCGCAGTGGTGCAAACGGTGATCAATCAACACAACATTAACTAAGTTCCTTTAATCTGAGGAGCGCTTCATGTTCGGAATGGGGATGTTGTTGCCCTACTGGCTCTCGTGACTTCTCAGCCCTTGAGTCTTCACCGCTAAACACAGTCAGTGAACGAACAGCGACTCGTGAGTCAGTGCGACTCAGCGACTAGTAGTGGTGGAAGTTGGGAGTCGAGTTTCGGAGAACGAACGATACGAACGAGACAAACTGAAACTGGGAATCAAGTCGGTTCATTCCCGGGTAGTCCGGGATTTTGGACATCGGACCTCATTTCCAAGTTAGCCAGTGTTATTTATCATTGGAAACCGTTTTCAACACTTTTCATTCAGTCCTTCTAGTTCCAGAAATCGCTTGTGCTAGGCTAGCGCAAGTCGAGGGGAACTGCTAGCCTGCCAAAAAAACAACATTTTACCCACTCCACAGTACACCTGAGGCAAACCAATTATAACGGCAGACTGTCTATGTAAATGTCTATGTTGATAGAATAATGTAAGAAATAAACGTACCCTTGCATCGCATTGCATTTAGTTTATAATCCCTGTAGTTGGTAGCAGGCTACGGCAGCGGTGGACTGATATTACCTGGAGAGTGCTTCTGTTTACCTTTACCTGAAAGTAGTCCCCCAAAATGTAATGTGATCATTGCGATGCAAGGATAGTTTTATTTCTAATATTATTCTATCAAAACAGACATTTACATCGATATTTGGGCATTATAATTGGTTTGCCTCGGGTGTACTTTGGAGTGGGTAAAACTGTTTTTATTGGCAGGCTAGGCAAGGCAAGGCAACTTTATTTATATAGCACTGTTCATAC
>JAOPJL010033835.1:0-12477 GCA_027123545.1 Trisopterus esmarkii | reverse complement strand
GGCTCCCATTCATTCTGGACTCGCCTACGAGCGCCCCGCGTGGTCAAAGATTATTACTGCAACCAGTCCAGAAAACCAGAAATAACCCGCGAGTGCCAGTTCTCCTCATATTAGACATTCTCTGGTAATAGTTCCTTCACAAAAAAGAATGGACAGAATGGTCTTGTACCTTTAGCCTTTTTTCTGTTTCCCAAATTATTTCCCCACCGAATCAAATGTTTTATGGTCACAACTTTTATGAAAAGTCAATGGAGAAACTGAATGGTAAATGAACTTCCGAACCAGAGCTGTTAAAAAAGGGTGTGGTCACTGTTGCGCTCTACGGTGGTGAAGACAACAACCATGATTCCCCACTACTTCAAAGTCATCAAACGATGTTTTCTTTATTTGTCCATAAATGGATGCTAGGGAATCTATTCGACTATATATATTAGACTGCAACCATCTATATGTATTCTGTCCACAGGAAAATATTAATCTATCATCATCATATCATTCCATCAAAGAATAATTTAAACCTTGATTCTTTGTCCACTCATGTAATTGCAAAACAGTACTGGTCTACCCTTATCCATAATTTATGCTTCAGAGGTGTTCATTGCCTGAAGTATTGCAATTTCTAATGATTTATCCGTATTTAAGGATTAATATGTTAAAAGTTATGTTGTGGTGCGCCAAATCCTAATCTCGCCTAGGGCACCCAAATGGCCAGGGCCGGCCCTGTTGACACTGTGTACCAATATAATCAAAACAACTGTATTGAAAATGGTAGCATTAGAGAGCTGAATCTGACTCTGATGCTGAACTGAATCTCATTAAAACGTGTTATTTATCAACCACATAATACATCGGTTGCTCTGGAGAAATGCAATGTTGCCCGCTACGTCCGTAACGTCAGGATTTATTATAATTTCTGCGGTGATCATCGAAAGATTTCGCTCCTGTGCTGTCGTTAAGGTATTGGCATAATTCTACCAATCGATACAGATTATATGTTAAACCTTACCGTACTCAGCGGGACCCCGCGTACCGTCTGTGGAGCTGCCATGTTTGCAGGAAATCGAAACTAACTGTCTGAGTGCGGAAGAAGTTAAAACCCGCCCATGACCTTACAAGAACCCGGTGGTGGTGGTAGTAGTAATAGTAGGGCTACGGAAACTTAGTTTCCAGACAGGTAAACCGAATAAAGCGTACAAGGAATACAATAAGACATAAACAATGACCAATACACATAAGACACACAGGCAACACATAAGTCAAGTCTGGATTTCAGTCGTGTGCAAATCAGTTTTTGGTCCTATTGCATCTACAAAAAGGGACTCCGAATCTCTGAGGGGAGAACCTCAACATGTTGGTGAAGGGGTGGCTTTTACAGTCTAAAATCGAGTTGGCTTTACAGACAACCTGTTTCTCTTAGATATATGTCCGTGGCTAACTTCTCAATATGAATATGATAAATGAAAAGCTGAGGACAGATTGGATAAAATACTTAAAATAAGAAAGGGTCATCAATACCTTCTCCACATTAAATTAGTTAAACTTCCTCAGGAAGTGTCAAATGGTAGACCATGAGGCTACATACACAATCATCATTATCATAAGCATAAGCTTAATATGTGTCAAATGACACAATTTTAAATGGTCAGAAATCATAATTAACCATGGATGAGAGACTGGTCTTTGAGGTGGATACATTTTCAGAATTGTTTGTTCTGTTAACAAATAAAATGAAAATAACGATGACCGCAAAGCTATTGTCCCTTATTTATCTTTTAAGGAAGCATCTAAGAAATGTAAATCAGAATGTTTTGTTTATCGTCCCCCATCTTAGTGCTCCGGTCATTACAGCTGGAGCCAAACTAGAGGCCTTTACTGGGGAGATGGGGAGACTCAGAGAAATGTTAAACCTGTCTCTATTGCACTAATGTTGACAACAAAGTGAAAGTAAAGTCAGTGTTGTTCAGCAGATGCAGAGTAGACTATATCTATCAGCAGGTTAAAATATTACACATTACCACTTTTAAATGTGTATTTGTCTAAACATGTAGGCTATGCTTTTGCATTAATAACTATACATTACAATAGCTATGGATTATATATATTATATAGCCATAAGTAATGACATTTTTTTAATTTAATACAGCCTAGACCTAAGAATTTCAACAAATATGACCAAATTCTTGTAAAATAAATTACCTACCCTTACCATCAACTAATATTAGTGTTCTCATTCTTTGTGATTTGATTGCATTAAATTGTAATGAACGCATGAACAAACATGTTGAACACCCTATGAAAGCCAAAGCTCGCTCTCTAATGCATCATTCAGCCTTGGGAGGTCTGCCTTGTCCGATAAAGGACCAATGGCTAAGCTTCATGACTAATTAAAGATCCATCACACTAACTTAAAATATTAAAGTAAAGAACATTCTTAACATATTGATTTATTGTTATGAAGAATCAAAACACAAAACATTTAATTGCAATTGTCTTTTATCAATGAATAAAAAGTACGATATGTCCCCTATTACCAATAATATGTTTGTTTAATAAAGTGATCATTATAAAATATGTATTTTTTTATTTGGTCTTTGACCAAAGTCTCCCTTACAGCAATGCCCTGCATAACAGAACAATATTAAAAAACACATTAAGTTGCAACAAGCAGTAGACATTAAAGCACTATTATCAATAAAAACACTGGAGCCTAGCCAACTACTCTGTATATCAAAGCTAAACGCTGTCTTTGCCAAAATCCTAAGGCGCCTGTGGGACTCTGAAGGACACGGAGTGTTGTGACCTTGCTTTACATCTATTGACCAACCTGGGAAGCAGTGAGGTGAGAAAGGAAACAGCTTAATAAACATTCCAGTGATGGTCGCTTCACTATATAAAACATACTATATATACACTTGCTCTCTGAATGCGTAGTTGTAGTAACCGTCATTGGTCAATGGTACTGCTGTGAAGTAGGACCATTGCAACAGAGGACCTGTTCCAATGTCTCCTCAACGACGTTGCACTCGTAGTTCACTATTTCCACAAGGCATCCATTCCGCTTTTGAGCTCTGAGAGACTGTTAGAGTTGACAAGAGACAGAAATATAATAATACATATTGTGTGTCATTTTAATTAGATGCATTTTATTGTATTATATTTTATGTAGATGAGAAGAAGAGAGAGACTGACCGTGCCTTGGTCTTTTCAAACTCCTCAGAAATGCTGGCTTTCTCCCCCTCCAACTGCTCCACCTAATGGGGAATCACATGGTGTTTGATGTTCTAACAACTAACGTAGATGTGTTGAATTTATTTGTATGAAACTCCATCGCAGTTGCGGTCTCAAAGGTTTTCACAGTTAACAGTCAACATTTCTACTCAAACACATTTCATTGCAGCATTATTTTCTTACCCTCAAGGATTTTATTGTCAGGTACACTGAGAAACTGAGGACTAAGCTGGGCACTAAAAAGCTTAAGAAAAGGCGAAACACTAGCAACCTACTAAATCCAAAAGGCATACCTTTGAGTTCAGTTCATTTATTTGTGCCACCAGCTCCTCTTTTTCTTGTGTTAGGTTTCTAACCAGTAACTCTGTTTCTTTCTGTTTCTCCATGATCTCACGAGTTGTGGCCGTAGAGCTTCTCAGGTTCATGTGCATTTCTGACTCTCCTTCGTCACTATTACGCCTTGGTCTCTTTGTGCCTTGAGGGGGGTTTTCACAGAGAGAATAGACCTGTTATTACTGGATGACTGCTGCTAGTGGACACACTGCACGCTAGAGAAATATTATTTGAAATATTGTACCGGCTGTTACTCCTAAACAAAACAAGAACAGAAGGTGAAGAAAACAGGAGGTCAAAATAAAGTATGTACCACGCAGATAATTACCAGTAGTGCCCTCTCCTGAGGTCTGTGGTGCGTTGGGGTGGAGGACGTGTTGTCAAGATCAAAAGACGGTTTCAGTACTCTGAATTATCATAGCAGCACTATTCACACGTAATATAATTCAATACATAAATCAATGCATCAAGTATAATTCATTTTTGTGTAAATGTCAGGCAGACCTGGAAATGACTTCTCTCCACCTGCCTGACTAACGAATACAGAATGAAAAAGACATAGTATTTAAAAAGACGATTATTGGCTACCTTAACTTATTCATCATGTAGAGCTTTTATGACATTGGCATGTAATAAACATTCTCAATCTTTATTATTCTGATGATAACAAATCGAATAAAGCATTTAAATTCATATTTTATCTAACATTTATAGTAGGCCTACATTCAATATAATAATATAGATATTTTCTTTACCTCTTCTGATTCATCATCATCAGTCGTCTCGTCACTGTCAACATAAACAATCAGAAATACCAAGGTCAGTCAGATCATACAGGTAACTAGGACTGTATGATGACGATACCTAAAGCACTCAAAACGCTGTGATTGTGGACTCACGCCGTTTCCTCAATGGGTACATTATCGCTGGGGTTGTTCTTTCTTTTTCCACTGTACTCTCTTAACTTGCTTGCCACACTGTTGATAGTGTTCCTGTAAAACCCCCAAAATATTGTCAGATAATGAAGAGGGACCTTGTAGTGGTTGCATGGAGCGCACTCGCATGCAATGCAAATTTAAGCAATTCACCAATCAAAATGCGGCACTGTATATATAATGTTTCGCACAGTATAGTTCGTCCTCTTTTCTCCCAGCAGTTGCTTGAACCATCTAAAGACTACTACTTTAACCATCTATGATGAAGTAATGCAGAATCGGCGTGACGGAGCCCACAGAGGTACGGCCCCTTCACGGCCTCTGCACCTCCTGCCCGGACGCTTCCACCAGGGCGGACCTCATGTCTCGCGGCAGTCCCCACTTAGACGAACGTTAAACCTTGACATTGTCAGGCTGCGCGCTCTGTTGTGTGCGCTCTTAATTTACGCTCTTAATTACGCAGTTTTCATACTGTGTATGAAAACTGCAAAATGAATTCATGATTTTGAAATCATGATTTAATCCCCATTACAGAAGAGGCATTACCTGTAAGTGTCTGTGTTTTCAAAGTCCTGTTTGTTGTGAGTTGGTTTCAGATAATTGCACTCAATCACACCAATGACTCCGATGCTTGTCTTGTGTTTGGCCTGTTAGGAGCACATACACCCAAGTTGAAGTATAAGAAATAATAAAAATGGCACACAATACAATTTCACACACAAGCACACACTCACTTTTAGCTGACAGCCGACACGGTGATACATCTTGATGAGTCGGTTCTTGTGGTACATCATGAGGCCATATTGCTCCATGCTGTTGTTGTCCCCAAAGGTGATGGGGATTTTTTGTTTCTAGAACGGGACTTAAGGAAGACTCTGGAACCGGAAGACTGCTGTCGATTCTTCACAGAATGAAAAACATTACATCCATGAATGAACCAAACACACACACACACACACACACTGATCAAGAAGACTGTTGTGATGATCTGTCTCTCTGATGCATGCTTTAATGTCTGGTGACACGTGGCTCAGTGGTTAGCTCTGGTACCTCACAGCCAGAAGGTCCTGGGTTCGATGCCATTGCCATCAGGATATATTTCCACTCTAACCTGGGTGCTCTGGATTCCCCCACTCTATAACACATAACCACAGAACACCTAGACGTCCCTTTACAAAGACAAGCCTGCTATAAACTGGAGTTGGATCCCAGGCGCTACACGGTGTAGCAGCCCGCTGCCCCTGGGCTCAATAAAGAGAATGTACTCATTAATGATTTATTTTGCAAGTAAAAGCTGGAAAGTTTCTGTGTCTGGAAGAAAAGGATACCACAACATTGGGTTTGTAGCTGTATGAGGTGCTGATGTATTCAAGGCTCTCTGAGATGGGTTTGGCCTCCACCTTCTGTCCTCGAATGTTGATCTGCATAGAAGGCTTCAAGTAGAGGATGCTGCAGTATGCCTACATTTAGTATAGATAAAAAACATAATACAACCTCAGACACAAATGAATAAAGAAAAGAAAATAAATAAGAAAATGATCCACTTCTAGCTGCCTCTTAAGTATCTTAATTGTATTTATCAGTAAATACATTTGATTTATTTGGTCTTTGCAAATTGCTTAAGGACATAACATTTTACAATGCAGACATCAGGTTTTCTTATGAATCCCCATGTCTGAAATGTTCAAAATGATAACATTAATGTCGCGGAAGGCGACTAGGGGGAAAAGTACATTAACTGCAAAGACAGTTGATTCATCCAGATCCCGAACAAGTACTGCTATTGGTTCAACCAAGCCCCTTGTTTTTCCCTAATCAAGTGTGGTGGTGATCATTATGCATGCCTAGGTTGGTTCATAACCCTGATTTTCGCTTGAGGTTGGTCCACCTCACGTGTGTTCAGGGGGAGGCGTGTAGTGTTCAGCGTGTGCTCTGTGCGGCATTTTACAGGCTTGCAGTATGTCCAGTGAGGGCAGGGTGTGCAGTGTGTTGAAGTGGGCTCGACATAGTAGGGTTTATGGTAATAGCGTAGCACCAGTCTAACCCCTGGCCTATAGCCATTCCTTCTACCCCTCCCACAGAAGTGACTCAATCTTACGGAGTGTTTCATATGATTGTGCTAATAAAGTATTTTTGTTAATAATTTATCCATTGACTGCTGTTGTGGTAACTGGGGGATTCCGAGTAAGAGGTTTGCGCAACATAAACATTATTGTTTTAGAAATATGGTCATCTTAACATCTTCATCACAGTTAATGTTGCATCATGAAGGTCTGATCCCTTACTCTGCATTCGGTATGTGGGTCTTCCCCCAGAGCTACAGGGTGTTTGTGTACCATGCTGTCAGCTGAAGTCGCTACTACTTACACGCAATGAGTAGTCACTCTCAGGGACTGAAGTGTCTAAGTCATCACAGGGAATGAGGATATCATTCTCTGTGGTGAAAACCAACTCCATATCCCCTTCAGATGTCCTATAATGAATGTAAAGACATAAAGATAGCAAATATTTTGGCTCACTTTGTATTACAGGACTCAACAGGTCTATTTTAGCTGCAAAGATTCTAAAACATTATGTTTTGTCTGTCCCGTCCAGGGACCGTTAAATGTCCTGACACGCTGTGTTCTGTGGGCTTAAAGCATTAATGCCAATCTTTCCTTAATAAGTCTAGTAACCATGAGGATGAACCCAGACCTGCGGAGGTTCCAGATGATGATCTTGGTCCCGGTGGTGGACTCCATAGCTTGGAGCTCAGTGATCAGCTCTTTCTCAGTGTTGAAGGGTGAGTGGTCCGTTATGTCCTTCAGACTGGCCCGGTTCTCCCACATCTCACTCCCACTGAGTAGTCACTCGGGTCAAGGAAGTTCTTATTAGGCTCGGCGGACGTAACCAATATTCTCCTCTCCTTGGACTGATCAGACCCCTTTGACATCGGTGTCGTAGCAGGGGAAACCAGATCCATGATGAACAATATTATTACATTATGAACCATTTTTCATGTTGGAAAGCCACTGCATGGTTAGGTCTAGCTTCCTCCCTAGCTTGGTCTAAACTTGAGCACAAGGATATTATATATGTAGCATATGGAACCAATAACAATTATAATCCGATAAAAAATTAATTATAATAATATCCTCTTAAAAGGGCCCTAGCCAAGGAACCAGATATGGCTTGATAAACATATCCAGAGTAATTGACTTCATGATAACAGTGATCCACAACACACAACAGCAATGACCTGGAACAGTGTTGACCTATTTGACATGCTCAAAAGGATATACCTAATGGCTTCCTGGTTATTAAAGCTGATGATAGGCACACCGATGTGCTTGGCTGTTATCTTCTCCAGGTAAGTCTGTGACAGCATGCCAACACACAGGCCATTCTTTGATTTGGATAAAACAATGGCATCCTGGCCCAGACGCATTGAGCCAGACTTGAAACCGTTGCCATACATTCCAATGGGATGTTTACCGTTAACAGTTTTTTTCTCGCTAAATCCAAAGCTATAAGGGAAAAGGAAAAATATGCTACAAACAATACTTCACAGCACGGTCATGAATAAAATGAATTCCCTGATGTTGTGATATTCTAAATAATCATTGATATTGTAAATAATCAACTATCACCTGAGCATCTGATGCATCAAGTCACGGCTGAGTCCGTTTCCGTCATCCCTGAAGGTGAGACACTCCGTGTCATTGATCTGGGTCTTATCGATCCATATCTGTTTGGCATTGACATCAGGGTCGTATGCGTTGTCTACGCAGAGGATTAAGGAAAATATAATGAAAACATTCAACCAAGTCTATACATACTAACAAAATGACTGCTATTTTAAGTTAAAAGCATTTGGAAAAAAAAATCCCTGCATTTGTGAAGGTGTATGGTAAAACATTTGGCCTTTTATCAGTTGTCAAGTGAATTTCATGTTGCAGAAAACTTAAAACACAATTTAATAGAATAGAAACGAACTAATGTATGCTACCACATAAACCGAAACAGGAGTGCTCACCTATGAGTTCAGCAATAGCACTGAAGGGCCCGGTGTGGCTGGTCGAGTTGGCGTTGAGAAACTTTATGCTAAGCTGAAATGGGAAAGTGCGTTACTGATTACACAACACTGTGGTGATTCACACAAAAATGACTTCAAGGGAATGGAACATTTAGCAGAATCAAATATATTACCTCAATATTCATGGTTGACTCCAACACGCTATAAAACATCTGTCTGCATCTAAATCTATCCCAACTCATATCCAAACCAACACAGCCAAACATGAGAAACCCTGATGAATCTACGCTTATGGACCTCATTCTTACTAACAAACCCCAAACTACTCTGCCTCTGCTATCTACTCTCTGGGTAGCAGTGACCACTGCCCAATAGTCTGTGTCAGAATAACTAAACCATTACTATAGTACACTAAAAAACAGACATACTTTCTTATATGATTCTCAGAATTTGAGAGTTGAATGAACCTCTTCTAGGACAGATCCCGACTCCGCTCAAAACCCATGGTGTTCACGGGAGATGGCTCTAGCTCCTCACTATAAAAACAAACTCTGGTGTACTGCACACACTACTGGAACTCCAGGAGACAAGCAGACTTCCAGAAGGCAGAATACAGGATGTCTTTAGTAGAATGGATAGGAAGGCTATATCTACTATCTGGTGTCAGATTTTGGAAAACAGTCAGTACGTTTCATTGCACAGCTTAATCCGATTAAAGCCATAGCTCGACTATGCTCCTCAATTGGACAACTGCAATTGTCCAAGTATACATGGCGGTGAGAAAATCAATTAATTGGCCGAAGCATGTCATGCCCCGGTACGATAGGTGGCGCTGTACCCATTTCAACTAGTGGTAATAGAGCCACCGGCTGACCTCTTCACGTCACCACCAGCAACAATGATTTGAGCATTTGAGAAAGATGTTTTCAGTAGACAGCTGTCACTTCACTTTGGGTCCATGTAATTTCTCTGACGCTCCATTGTTCCGACCTCTCGGCTGTATGCCGACTCCTCCGAGTCCAGCTGGAGGAGCTGGCTCTGCCGACGGAGGAGTCCGCACACACCCAGAGGAACAAGGGAGGGTCGGAGAAATGATATGGCCCCGAAGTGAACTGACAGCGGTCTACCGCAAACATCTTGTTGCCACATACGTCAACAATCACTTTCACATCCATGTCGCGGTTCAATCTGGACTTTAGAGAGTCAAAGTCAAAGTTCCTTTCCACCAATTCCTTCTCATGGCCGAGATAACCCCACTACAAGTCTTTACTTGTTGTGGAAGTACCAGAGAGACTGAGAACCTGACGCAGTCTTTAAGATTCATAATATCAGAGAATATCCAAGTCAGTTCGGCCGCGGTGCAATTAATGAATAAAGACCGTAGTTACTACTTTACAAACTCGTTGATGAGCAACATTTAGAAACACATGTACTTTTAATTCAGCCTGGGGTGAAATCGAGTAGTGCGTACTGAATGCATCTTGATGATGATATGCCTCTGTTCCACCAACAGTAGGGGATAACTACATTCACTGGCTTCCTCAATCTTCTGCGCCACCTCTTAAAATAAATCGCTGTTTCTCGTTTTTTCGACGGCGACAACCATAAATAAAGAAATATTTATAAAGAAAAAAGAAATCTTTATATGTCTATGGAGACAACAACATGACTACCGTCTCCTTCTACTTCTGGCTCACGGCCCCCGGAAAGGATCTCGAACATGCGTGGTATGCAAAATCCAATTCAAATTAGATTGACCGTCTACTTAATGCACACTTGCATTAAGTAGACGGTCTACTTAATGCACATCGTCTACTAGTACTACTAGTCTGTACGCAGGTCTAGCACCACAGCGTTGTCTTAAGAGTGTCAAGTTTAGACGTCAGAGGAAAAGACGAGGTGCTAACGGTGGATTCTGGGGTGACGGGTGACTCGAGGCAGAATCATCAAAGTTCACCGAAAAGTACAGTTTCAGTTTTAGATCGGAATAGTTAATTATCATGCAGCCTGTTTGCGAGCTGTTTGCAGTGGTGTTAGGTTAACGCCATCGCCAGGATGGGTAGTTTTGAAGTTGTTGTATTGGAACGGAGAGTCGACCCTTCCAATATACCTTTCCCATGATGCATTGCTCCAAAGCTTCATCTTTTCTTGTACGTCAGGACAAATTCGACACATTTTAGAGATAGCAGCACATTCCACTCGCACACATTGATGAATATTGCTCTTTGCACAAAATCATCTTTAATAGGATATAATCAGATCTGTCTCACTGTGCAGCCCAACTACAGCTAACCAAACCGCTGCCACAGTGTCTTGCTGTAGTCAATGGATCCCAAGGCAGCACTATGAAGGTGCTGGGGACATAGAGGAACTCCTTCATTCAACATAATCATTACTCAAGCTACTTCAAACTCTACTTCTTCTTTTAAAAGATCTTTATTTTATTTTATTTTATTTTTGGCATCAGATCTTTGAGATTCCCATTGCTTTGTGAGTTTGATGATGTGGGGTGGGCCTCTCTGTGCAGGAGGGTTCCTGCTGTTCTCTCAGAAGAAGCTGGCCAAGCAGAGGCAGTCGGAGGGTGGCGATGGAAGTCAGATCTGCGGCAGAGAGGCAGCCACCATCCAGGTACACAAAACACTACAATCAGGGTGGGAAATCAGCACAGTATACACCATTCACAAGCCATCAATCAGTCAGCAAGACACCTGCTCTTCCGGTTTTAACACCCTCCCTTCTGTGATTCCTCACATGAGCTCCAAGCCAGGGTTGTTAACAGGGTTGCTGATCAGAAGCGGTTATGTGAGTGTCATACAAATATCTTGTTACGAAAGCCCTGAAGACAATCTGCATGTGTCATTCAGATATTTTGTTATATGGAAACTGTGCAAACTCTTGACTGCCATAAGCAGTGCCATTCAACTTCCTGATTGCTGAAACATAACGAGTCCAGATACAGATCCAGTTTCAGTGATGAACACCGGTCAGCTGTGCTGTTCATTGCCACATCAGGAGTAACGCCTGACTTCAGTGCCTTTGTTCATGCCCATCGGAGACTCCTCCAACTGAGTATTTTGTTTATGTCTGGGTTGTATTGCCTATGTATTGGTTCTGTCTGTGGGGACGTCTCTGGCTGATCCTGCCCATGTCACCTCCATCCCCCAGGCCTGACTAGCATAGAACATCGTATCATCTTTCTAAGAAGCAAGAGTCTCTTTTCTCACACTTATGACATTCATACAGCATATAAGGCAAGATATTGATTACACTCCGTCTAAGGTATAGTGAAACTGTCCCACAAGGCTTACTTTATAGCTATGTGGAGATGAGACCTAGGGTTTGATGCATTAAATGAAAATGAGTGAGTGAGTTCCGGTTAAACCGATGCTTTGAAAAAGCATCTGTGCAAAGTTTCAATGAACATGCACAGCAGCACATTCAAGCTGCTGTGCAATGAGTTTATGTACTCTATGGGTGGTAATGAGGAGTGGCTGTATGCAGTGCTGCCTGTGTGCTTTCTTTGGAAACACAAACCACTTAAGTTCCTGTTAAATCGATGCTCTGAAAAGCATCTGTGCAAAGTTTCAATGAACATGCAAAGCAGCACATTAGAGCGGTTCAAGATTCGAGCACATGAACTATTCTTGAAAATGGAGCCCCAGAAAATTAGTATCACTTAATGACCAGCCTGCACAGAGTCGGTTTGTGAAGAAGGATATCGAGGCACTGATGGTAAAAGCATTAAAAGACCACCGATGCAATAAAACATTTTAGGTATTTATTTCAAGTTAGTTCATCTTTGCAAATGAATGTCCTAATCCACCCATTGCATTACAAAGGATCCTGCCACAAAGCAGGTAAAAGGGGCTGCGATCAATCAATCAATCAATCAATTTATTATTTAAAGTGCAAAATCACCATGGTACATGGTCTCAATACACTTTACAAAATATCAAGTACAATAAT
>JAOPJL010033824.1:0-12487 GCA_027123545.1 Trisopterus esmarkii | reverse complement strand
ACACACACACACACACACACACACACACACACACACACACACACACACACACACACACACACACACACACAAAAGAACATATATTAATTTTCCCCAGAATGAGAGAAGACCGAAATAGGAAGGGAGCATGACAGACAGGAAGTCTTCATACCTAGTCTCCCACGGTGTGAACGTCCAACCCAGAGCCGGCCTGGCTCTAGTGGCGGTCGGCCTGCCGCTCACGGTTCCAGGGACGGCTCCCCGGCGCGCTCCTGCTCTCCCCCTGGTCCACTGACCCCTGACCTCTGCTGGACCACGCCTCTCCTCTGGGGGAGACCCCCGCCGTCTTGTGGCCCCGGTCGTAGGAGCTGCCCAGGCGGTGGGAGTCACCGCTGGGGGGCAGGTGGCGTCTCCAGGAGGCCGGGCTGTGCCGGGGGTCCGGGATGGGGTCCGGACGCTCAGCGGGCTGGAATAGAGAATATGAATAAAGTGTGAGTGTAAGTGTGTGTGTGTGTGTGTGTGTTAGTGTGTGTGTGTGTTATGGTGTCTGAAGGCCTTCAGCACATCTTTCTTTGGCAGACAGAGCTTACTACTGCACATTATACACACAATGTACTAACAAAAACCCTGATTGTTATATCGCATGTGTATGGAAATGAAGGAAAGCAAAGGAAACGGCACATGGTATCAACTCAGGCTGGGGTCCGCGTGCTCCGCAGCCTAGAATAGAGAATATGAATAAGGTCTTGATAATGCACAGGAGGGTTTCACATGATGCCACGCACATTCAAGAGTGGCCAAGAATAACAAGTGGTTGCCTTTGCATGCTACTTCTCCAATGTTTGTCAAATAAGTAGAAGATGGTGGGCTTGAACCTATTGTACCAAAGTGTGTCAGTAATCGAGGGTTTACACGTCGTCGAGTCGTAAAGTGAAACGGCGTTGTCATAGACAATATTTCACATTACTTTCCCCCCCCCCCACATATTCAGTTGTTTTACATAAGAGCAATTTGCCCTGTTAGCATAGGGCTTTGTTTGATCCAGCGGTCTATTATTTGGGTATTAGAAACATGCTGTTCATGTGAACTGGTGTGTGACAAAAGAAGATCAATGCCATGTGGATCTTTGCCAGAGGGAAATTTCCCAACTCCGAAAAAAACCCAAACATACCCCAAGCCGAGAGACATATAATTTGGTAGGTCGTCAAAGTTGCAAAACAAAATTCCCCCGAGTTACTAGCGTGGGGAGGCCGCATCAGTGCGTCCCCTCGAATAACCTCAGTGACCCCACGAGTGCGAGGGGAAGGGAGAGTTCCATGACGAAGCAGTTCCTAAAAAACACACAGAAGCAGCACTCTCCACTCCACTGTAATTTCAGCTTCTTAAAACGCACCATAATTAGTGACAGTTGGTGGGTAGGAGTTGGCTTCTGATCTCAGCTTAAGAACGCATTCTTGCTAATTGCCTTTAATGGAGCACTGCTGGACGGCCTGACTCGATCTTGCAGGCCGACAGACAGGAAATCCAGTCAGCACGGTTATGTGTGCCAAGTGGGTGTGGCCGATTGTGTCACTTCCTGCTTCAGGAGAGGAAATGGCACGGGAGATTTGTCCTTGTACGGTAAGCTACCACGGCTGCGGGCTGTGGACTAGGCAGGCAGGGCTGTAATGCTGAGGTTGATGCTATAGCGATGCTGAGCTCGGCCAATCCGTGCCTTAGTGTCAGTTTATGCACCGGCTAGCATAATATTGTTCTAGAACAAGTGGTTTTGAATGTGTATCGCAATGTGATGTTGTAATGTTATGTAATGTAATACAGAGGAATTTTTCTCAGCACATTCAAAGTAACTAAATGACGGATTTAAAACACATTTCATTGGCACATTTCTTTACTTCTCCTTCAGAGCCGTTCCCAGGGCCAGGCAAGAAATGACTCAATGTCCATCCATCACACACACTACCATTCTCCAGTCACATTGCTCGGGGGGGTCATTTGTGTGAGACTCTGGCTGCTCCAACCTCCTCCTAGACACCCTCCGACTGCCATGCCTGCTCTGGCTGTTATTTCACCTTGTTACTTTCTTCCTTGCACTTCCTACTCCGTCAGGGTTACGTCAGGCTAAGCAGTAAAACATTTTTTTAAAACACAACCAAACCTCAACCGTTAGCCCATAGCTTCACCTTGCTGCCGCCAGAGGTTTTTTTCGACCAGACGGCGAGAAAAAAAAAAAAAAAAGAAAGAAAAAGAGAAAAGGATGTTTTGGGTTCCCGCTCCTCGTCCGGACCGGCTCCGCAGGTCTGGGCCAAACATAAGTTCACAGCCCATTCATGTTGAGCTTGAGGGTTGTTGTTTTTTTTTCCGACAGCAGCAGCAGCAGCGCAGGGAAGGAAACACTACAATGCTGTTCTGTACAACGCCAGGAGGTGAGGAGAGACCGCTACATAAAGCACATAGCCAGACCTGCCAGCGTTATTCACAATGGACTTTGTGTGGCTTTTGGACAATATCCTTCATGCCCCGCCATGGTCTGTGATCCCACAGCCATTACCGGGATGGGGGGCGGGGGGGGACATGACCTCTTAGTAGATACCAAAGTGTGCTTCACTCCCCGATAAAGGCTCAAAAGAATAACAGATGAACAATCGGTTATTCAGCAATCAATCAAAATGATCTGGTATAACAGATACCAGATCATTAATGCATGAGGAACAATGAGCTTTGATTTGATCTGGTTTTATCATGGTTCTCACAGGAACTGGGTGTTGTCTCCTCAATGACTAATGACTGATAGGGGCACACTGGGGGAACTTCATTTCAGGCTAGCCGGACGTAATTGCTTGGTCCGTATTTGCCACCATTTGTGAAAAAGAACACTAAATAGTAGGAAAAAAAGTATAGATATTTTAAGAAAGATCTATCGGTTTTCTTGGGACTCTGTACTGGAGCTGGATGAATAGCTTGTATTTAACACAGGAAACGTGTATTGACAGGGACAAAGATCAGCGATGACAGGCCCTTCTGAAGCTATCAAATCAAATGATGCTCGCTTTGCATATCAAGGATCAATCAAAGCCGGTATCAATCGAGAAGAAGGGCTATGATGGTCAGTGAACGTGGCCCATACCTTCTGGCTACGTTTCTCTCTTATCGATCCCCTTACTTCGGTTTAATAACGTAAAATCTGTGCTCGCAACGTTTGCCCTGCCATAATCACATAGTTATCGCCACACGCTTCCGTATCCAAAAACACAGCCTAATAACAGTTAATCTTACTTATGTAAGACATTGCGATTCAAGCCACTGAAATATATTAAAATCGCAAAACCACCAGATTTCAGAATGGAGTTCCAGGATGAGGTTTGGAGGAAGACATTTTATATTTTTTTTAAAGCAAAGATTTCTGTAGTGGAACTCTTCTCACTGAAGCGTACTTTGATTATTATGTCTGTTCGATGGAGCGGCTAGTTCCCCGAGTCTCTTGAGGTTTTGTGGAGGAACAGTATTTTTCAGCTGCACCACAGCGGTGAGATGTTCCCGGTAATCAAGCCTGGAGACCCCCGGATGTCAGCGAGAGCCAACGACAGATTGACAGAGTGGAAGTGAAGGAGTAGTGAAGTCGGGGCACCAGTTCATCTGCAAACAGATGGTAGAGCTCTTGAAGGCTGGAACCTGGGCCCTGGGCCAAAGTGATGATTTCGTAAAACCCCCATAGTCTATCGTTATTTAGGAGCATCAGGGGAGAGGGGGTGGTGAAGGAAGGACGAGATGGGAGGTGTGTGGGGGGGGGGTGGACAGTGAGGCCAATGTCTGTGAGTGGATCTTCATGTGCTTCAGTTTAGGTCTCTCTGCATCTATTAGGTCAAATATCAGCTATCCATTTAATTACGATGCCAACAGTATAACACACTGAATTAGGGAAATTAGACAATGATCAAATCTTAGAATACGATAGATCTAACCATATATTAGCTAGATGTACACTTTATTTAACTATCGATACATATATAATACACAATTAATTAATAAAAAAGAAAGAAAGAAAGATGTATTCACAGCCTTGCAGTCCGTCCTGAATACATGGTGGAACAATACTGTAACTCTCTTGTAAATTGCCATTTACAACAAGGTCAATTCCTTCAACTGTAGTTCTCAGTCTTGGAAACAACAGCTTTTCCAAAACTCCTTGTAAGGGCTTGAAAGCACGGGGTGTGCACCAAACATTAACATGACCACAGACCTTTACTAGACCCATCCAAAACCAAAAAAACGCTTCTCTTCCAATCAGAGCAGCAATGACAAACTGAATGTTGGCAGGACTGGGACGGAGAGTGAAACGCAAGAAAGACAATCTGAAAGGTCAAAAAAAATCAAGATAAATGTGACAGACCCCCACTGGTTTGAAGGTCAATGTTCTGTGGTAATAACGAGTGTGTGTTTACGTGCATGCGTAGCGAGGGGTGGGGGGGGGCATGTTCCCTCCTATGTTGTTTTTACAATTGGTCGTCTGGCTGCAGATATGGGGCCCCAGCTATTAGACCAAGGGCCAGTATTCCGCCGTCCAATGTTCTTGATTTGACGTGATATGATTGTGATACCCACGTCGATTTTTTGAGTGTACCAAATGACGCAACCTCACAAAATCACGTCACTAAGTCACTTAATAGCATAGACCATTTACATTTAGCAGACGCTTTTATCCAAAGCGACTCACAATAAGGTCATTTGTCATAAGAAAGTAAAACAATATATCGCTGTCAGCGCAGTAAGTACATTAATAGAACCAAGTGCCAAGCACTTAGTCACTAGGTTATCCCCTTCCCCGTATACAAGAAAGATAGCTAGGATAAGATGCTACACAACTTGCTTCACAAAGTACTATAACTAAATACGACATACAATTGTCGTGCCTACATTAAGTGCCGAGGACGTACAACGTACAACAAGTAGGAGGGGTGGGACGGGGTGGCTAGGCAGAGTCTAGGTGAACTCTGAACAGGTGGGTCCATCAGTGACGGAGGACAGGGGGGGGGCCCGTGCAGAGAGAACCTGCCAGAGCACCAGAGTCAGCCTGCTAGTGGCTGACCACGCAGCCCTGCATGGCTTTTGTTGTAGAACACAGCTGATCCCCCATAACCCCGCCCCTCGCCTTCACATCGGGACCTCTCTGTGACCTTTAAATGACTACATCGCAACAGGCTCTGCTTTGAAAAAAAACAAAAAACAACGACACCACACGCATGACCACACAGGGAAAGTAACGACAGGGCAGAGCTTTGGTTAGTAGTAGTCGGGCAAGTGGCAGGGTGGAATGAGGACATTTTGTGTTTTTGTTCGTAATTGTCACCATTAAATGTATTGCCTCAAGAAGTCGACCCACAAGACTACAGTGTCGACGAAATCATCAACCTGACACTAGAATGAACCGCCGCCGTGCATACCGGTCATAGCCTGCTTCACCTTCAATGTCTAATCAGGCATTGCATAGCAACTAAAACATTATATAATAGAAATAATCCTTGTCATACCCCTTGGCCCTGAAATCGTCTTCTGGGGAGTCCTTTGAGAAAGTCGCTAATGTCAATCCCTTACTACACATTTAATGCTAAATAATTAATGCTAGACATGAGTTAAAAACATATGAAACAATGTCAGTGAGTACGACAGAGTCCATGCTTATATTAGAGGTATTTTACTGATCCTAACACTTTGGGCATGGCCTAACATTAATAAGGTGCTCACTGGGGTAATGTGCCTTTGTTTGACAAACTTAATACTAGGAGACAATGACATTTAAGTTAGTGGTGTTGCCCAACTCACCTCTTTCTTAACCGCTTTCCCCCCCCTCAGGAAAAATACAAACTCAATTGAATAAAAGAAACGCATAAATAACACCTAGTTGAAAAACTAAAAAAATGCACCAAAGCCCAAGTTAGATGGAGCACAGACTGGTGTGTGTGTGTGTGTGTGTGTGTGTGTGTGTGTGTGTGTGTGTGTGTGTGTGTGTGTGTGTGTGTGTGTGTGTGGAAAAGCAACGCAGCCTGGCCCTGCACCCAGACGACTAATGTGCTGGCATTCTAAAATACAAGAGAGCTATTTTCTTCTCTTTGAGGTTTCCCTAACCTTTTCTCCCTGTTAAGGTCTTTTTCATTTCCAGCCTCCCACATATTTTCTTTCTCTTTTTTTTCTCTTTTCCTTCAGAGTCCCACCCTGTCTCTCTCTTTGTGCTTAGCAGGGCAGCGGGAGAGCAACTTACAGAACTGCTGTGCTAAGCTGCGAGTCTCAGGGTCTGGCGAGCAGGGGGAAAAAAAAAAGCACAAGTCGGGGCCAAGCTCCGGCAAAGTGGACACACCAGTAGCGAAAAACACTGTGACTGTGCTCTTTCCAGACTCCACTAATCTTCCCATGCTCAATTGTTTGCAGATTGGGAATGATAATTCCTTCAATTATGGAGATATTTCTGCCTCTTTATTTCCCCCCCCCCCCTCTTTCCTGTACTCAAAATGTACAGCTTCCAGTTCCTGATGACTGCTTTGGCTAATTCCTTTCCGAGTGCAGGCCTTTTAAATAACCTTACATCAGTACGTTGCTAAACACGGCTCTTTGTTCTAATGCAGAGCCAGACATGTTCATTAACCCATCACTCAAAGAGGCAGCCACACCAGACACTGCACTGATTACGGACCGATTCTTCTATAGAAGCAGGGATCAGTCTGTTAAGCTTTAGCTTGATTAAAAAAAACGATGTGCTTAACTGCCCAAGCGCCACATGAGATAGTCCCAACGTAAGTAACTGAATGCTGTGAAACATCTGCTCAACAGGAACCCGTGTGCGCATTTAGCAGAAAGGATTTGTGCGAGAAGATGGAGAAAAAAGACAGGACTTTCAACATCAGACTCATGAGTGCAGCCAGCGAGATAAGATTAGCTCTGTGTTAGACAGAAGTGTCCATTGTGACTATGATCAATCAAATACCGATGTTCACTATTTACATGCATCAAAGCTCCAAAATCCTCCAGCTCAGTTGTTCCACTTACCGCGGGTTGCGAGTACGACCGGCCCCACGTCTGTGAGCTGAGAGGCTCATGGGCGACGGCTCTGCCCAGCCCGGCCGCCTCGAAAGAGGGGGACGTCGAGGTCTTGATCCTGCGGGCTCCAGGATCCTGGGCTTCTCTGGTGCCAGGGGCATGGGTAATCTTTCGAATATACAGCTGTGAAAAAGTTGATAAGTGTTGTTATCATAGAATTACTGGTTCAAAATGTGTATAATTTGCTGTTGTTTTGAGTAGTATCCGGCTGCAGCCCCGGAGCCGGGGCCTGCGGTGTGGCAAGTCTTATCTTTTTCTGTACGTTTTTCAACGTTAATTAACGTCAATTAACCCTAACCCTTAATTTTTTTCAATTAGATTTGTTATTATTATTTTATTGAAATTTAACAAGAAAGATTAACATTGAAAAACTCGACTGGGGCAGCTATGGGCCAACTGACACAAAACGTTGAACAAAGCCGAAAAAAACGGCCCTGCCACACCACAGGCCCCGTTGACACACCACAGGCCCCTGCTACCCTGGCCCCGGCTACAGCTGGATGCTATGGCATTTTTTTTTTTACTTTTTATGCTGCATTAATATGCCAAAAATGTGGACACGTGTTAGAAATGCACTCATATTTATATTCTGACATACCGCGTCGCCGTGTCTCACCTCAGCAGGCGAGGCTTTGGCTCCCTTGGGTGCCGTCACACCACAGCCGGCCCCCATCCTGCCGTTTCCCGTCTCCTCTGCGTCCAGGATGCTGCGGGCCCTGTAGGCCTTCCACACGGCTGCCTCATCGTCCGAGCCGCCGCCGCCACCGCTGCCGCCACCGCCGACGCCGTAATCACCGGTCGCCAGGGGACTCGTCTTCCCCCGGGCACACGGTTCAACGGACGCGGGGCTGGGGCTGGCCCGGTTCCTCATGGTCACGTTCCTCGTCGTCACGTTCCTCATGTCCGGCAGGTTGTCGTCCAGCAGCGGCGGGCCGTACGTCTGGCTCCTCCAGCTGCTGAGCGAGGAGGCGGAGGCGGCGGCGGCGGCGGCGGCAGTGGTGTTGCCGCTGCTGCTGCAGCTGCTCTCGAAGCCCGACTCGTTGTCGTAGCTGCGGTCCACCGAGGTGGTGTTGCTTGTGACCTCCGAGGGGGACAGGAGGCTGAAGGCGCTGCGGTGGGAGCTGAGGCGGCTTGTGGAGGTGGGGTCCATCCTGGGGGTTTCGTAGAGGCTGGACCTAGAAGGGGGGGGGACCCCCAGGTCTTCTGGGCCGTAGTCGTCGTAGTCCGGGCAGGTGCGTAGCGGGATGTCACTCTTGGGGATGGAGATTTCGTACGGTATGGAGATGCTGCCGCGGTGCTCCATGCTGGGGCCTGATGGTGATTCGAATAAATAGGATTTTTAATCAAGTTTTTTAATAATTACATTATTATTAATTTATACATTCAGTAAAAAATCTGTTTCCACTTCAATTTCGGCTTTAGCCTAATTTGCTTTTTGATAATCATTTACAATACTAACCATAACCCTAAGGTCCACAGCTTAATGCACAGTTGAGAAAACGGCATGGTAACCTACCTATGAGGATGTTACTAGTAGAGGTGTGTCGCTCCCGACCAGACATGGGCTCACTGGACACACTACTGCTGCGACTGCTGGTTCTGGAGGAGCCGGGGTCGTTGGGGTAGATGGTGATGCTGCTGGTCATCTTACCGGCGGCGGTGATCACCATCGGCTTGGTTGAGATCTTGGGCTTACCGTTGGTGGCCAACGTCTCTGACATCATCACCTCCTTCCTGTCGCTCTCCACGATGGCCGGCTTGATGACGGCCTTTGACCTCAGTGCCTCCCGCGGGCTGCACACCCGGCGGATGTCGATCCCCGACGGGGTGTGCGGGGGCTCCGGGATCCCGCCGTCGGCCAGGAGCGGTCTGCCGTGGTGCTCCTCGTCGAAGGAGCTCCTGGTGGAGGAGCCCTCCGAGGGGGTGTCGCGAACGCCGGAGTACCGGGGGTACTTGGAGGTGGTGGTCCTGCTGCTCAACGTGGTCACAGTGGACGCCTCGGACATGGGTTCGGGTTCAGACCGCCTCGACCCCGTGGATTCCGTCTCAGAGGCGGAGGAGGAGTGACCCCCTTCTGACCCCTGGTCGCCGGGCAACAGTGGCGTGACATGGGATCTGTACGCGGTGTAGGATCCGTTGGCCTTCGACGCCAAGAGGGGGACAGTGACTGGCTCCTGGACCGGGGTTTCCTGATGGGACTCAAAGAGAGAGTCCTTGTCCTGGGAGGAGACGCTGTTGGCTTTGCCGTACGTCTCGGGCAAAGCGTCAGAGTGGTTTGACTCGCTGTCGCTGCCACTGTATAACTTGGAGAATGGTTCCACTTTGCTCTTCTTGCTCTCCACCTCCGTCTCCTTCTTGGCGGTCTTCCAGTGCTTCTGATCGTTCACTGCTGGCGGGTAGCGGCTTAAGACCGAAGCTTTCTTGCATTCGACAGCGGACGTGCTTACAGAGGCACCGCGTGAGGCACCTTCCCTCGCCCTCTCAGCCATTCCCCTTCCGGTCTCTCTTACTCCGTTATCAGATGCGGTTGTGGAGGTCGTCGGGGTCTTTGGCGTCCTCCTAGTTTTGTGTGCGGGACTGAGGGGTCTCCTTCCTGCATTGAGCATTCCAGCATCCTCCGAATGGCTCGGCTCTCTGCTCCGCAGCTTGGTCTCCCTCCTGTGCTGAGGAGACAGCTCCCGGTTCTTGGCTTTAGGGGAGCTGGGCTCCGAGGGGGCTGCGGCACTCCTGTACTTGGGCTTCTCCTGCCTGAATCCGCCCTTGACGTTGATCTCTTCGTTCTCCGCCTTGCCGTTCTCGTGGACTTTGGCGAGGGTTTTGGGGCACGCGTCGGGGCTCCTGTTGCCGTGACTACTGCCGTTATTATCCGCATCCCCGTTAGCGCAGAGCTGCGTCTGGAGCTGCTGCACCTGCTCACCCAGTTGCCGTGCTCTAGTGCACTCCACCTGGAACCTCTCCTGAAGCTCTCCGTTCTTGGACTCTGAGTTCTTAAGGTCCTCCTCAACGATTTCCAGTTGTTTGAGGCGGTTCTTTAACCTTTCCACCTCTTGGGTCAGCTCTTTGACCTTGTTGTCCTCCTCTCTCTGACCTTCTAGGCCGCTGTTCTTCTCGTTCCGTAGGCCCACGGTGTCCTCGGAGGACTTCAGGTAGTCCAGGCTCCTTTTGCGTTGGTTCAGCCTGCTGTTGAAGAGGCCCACGGAGAGTTCGTCCTCGATGCACGGCTTCCTGAAGTCCCCGAGTCCGGGGTCCGCCGCGGTGCCGATGCGTTTCCTCTGGTGTTCCACTTTTTCCGTCAGCTTCAGAATGGTCTTCTCGTTGTCCCTCTGGCTCTCCAGTAGCCTCTTGCGCTCGCTCACAAAGGTCTGGGTGAAGCCTTTGAGCTTCTCCAGCTCGGCGGCTAAGGCCTGCTCCGCCTTGTCCAGCCTGACCTCAGACGTCTCCATCTCCTTCAAACGGGCCTTGAGGGTGTCCAGCTCAGACGAGAGCTTCTTGGTGAGGTTCTTCTCCTCGTTGAGGCTGAGACACAGCTGGCTACAGTCGGACTTGCTTTTACCGAACGCCTCCTCCAGCTTCTCCAGTTCAGCCATCCGCCTCTGGAGACGTTCGATCTCGGCCTTGAGCTGCTGGGTGAGGCTCTCCTCCTCTTCCAGTTTCTCCCGGACCGTGCGGCAGAGGTCCTCGCACTTGCGGACCTCCTCGTCCTTCCCTTGGATCTTCAGGAGCCTCTTTCGCAGAGCCTCCGTATCGTCCAGCAGGGAGGAGTTGCTGCCTTCTGCCTGGATAATCTTGTCCTATGGTAAAGGGGGAGCGGTTTATTATTATTTTCAACACACATACGATCTTATACAAACTATCCACAAAGGTCTTTATATAAGTCAATCTCCATCTCTGGGAGAGAAGATACACAGCACGCACTTTTATCAACTTGCTCATGGACTAGGCAGAATGCCACAATGTTTTAAAACTTTTAAGAAATAAATTACATTATTATTATTATTGTTAAAACCATATCCAGTCAGTTATTCTTTGGGTTCGGCCCAAACTTTTTTTGTGCTTTCGTATCAGAGTGCTAACCTGCAGCTCAACCAGCTCGTCCTCAGACTTCTGCAGCTTGGTGGTGGCCTCCTCCAGCTCGTCCAGCCGTCGACCGAGACTCTGCAGCTTATGCCGCAGGTGGCGGTTTGTCATGTCCTTGTGCTCAGACATGGTGGTACAGAGTTGTGGAATGCGTGGTCTTGATTTCTGATCGAAGTTATTTGACACGGTTTTGGAAAGCCAACATTTGTGTTGGAGTAGCAGCAACGATCCCTCGTGTCCTGGTTAGTGCTCCACTCGAGTCCAGAAGAACGGATGAAGGAAGGGAGATGACAGTTCCTATGCTTGTAGCGTCAAGGGACCAAAGTTGGGTTTTGAGTAGGGAAAACCATCATCTGCAGGGAAGACGAGAAGAACAACCGATCATGTTTTCATCAATAACTCGAGTCAAACTCGCTGCAGAGCAAGAGTGAGTACAAGACAGCACACAAGAATGATGGAGAGAGGACGAGAGAGAAAGGAAAAGAGACAGAGGAAGAGAGATAGTACTCAACAGATGGTGTCACAGTTATGCTTGATTACCATGACACAAGCAATTAGCGTGGGTTAAGAGATGGACAGACACACATACACACTAAAGGAACACACACCCACTCGCCATCTCTCACCATCTCTCATACATGGCAAACATTTGTGAGAAGTACTGTACGACTGGAAGTCAACAGCAACTGACGTTACCAAATAAATAGAAATCAACAAGACCATGTTAACATTCGACTCAACCATGTTTCAAACGATCATCAAGTCCCAAAAAATTGTTTTTCCCTTATTCTCCCGAGCGTATGCTCACTTAGAATCACAGAAACACTGAAAGACGGCAGTGGGGTTGAACCCAGGACATTTTATCTACGAGGCCATGCCAAATTAATCAGCTTTATAGTATCTTCTGCATTCATTTAGCTCTAGCCGAAGCTAGCTTGCAGTATATTTATTATACTGCTTCCATCATGATTTTATTAGATTGTATCTGCTATTACATAACAAACCACATTGTTGCTACTCGTTTTTGAAGATCCAGTGAGTACAAATGCATGATATGAATTTAGCAATGTATTTGAGATTTTAAGTTGATTGGAATGATACAACAAAAAATGAGGTTAACCTAATCTTTCACTAGTTTTGTGAAACCACACAGCACTGCATAAATGCAAATCTGTACATAATGGCTTCTCCTCTTGTTTGTATTTTGTTATACAAATCATTGTGTTTCACCCTCCCTTTCTGTAGGACACACAGAAAGGGAGGGGGTTGTGCTGTGTGTGTGTGTGTGTGTGTGTGTGTGTGTGTGTGTGTGTGTGTGTGTGTGTGTGTGTGTGTGTGTGTGTGT
>JAOPJL010033818.1:0-12500 GCA_027123545.1 Trisopterus esmarkii | reverse complement strand
TGTGTGTGTGTGTGTGTGTGTGTGTGTGTGTGTGTGTGTGTGTGTGTGTGTGTGTGTGTGTGTGTGTGTCCTGTGGTTAGGCTGATAGTTCATCATCATGCTGCCGACAGGAAGCCGACAGGATGTCTTCAGTATGGATGCTCAGCTTGGAGTGGAGGAGAGAGGAGTACTGATAGAAGTGAAGTGGATAGAATGGAGGAGCAAGGAGGGAGGAGAGAGGAGAGGAGAGGACAATATTATAATAATAATTATAATAGTACCGATGATGACGATAATAATAATCTAGTTATTAATTGTTGGAGCCATTTTGTTTGGCTTTTTTGTTTAGAATATTTTTAAGTAAATATATTTTGAGTTTTGGTTTGGATTATGAAATGAGATTAAATATTAACTTGGTTTTCATCCTTGATATATACACTTTGTGTTGATCTGTGCTGATATATGCATTTGTGGCAATCTGTGGGGATTAACTGATAGGTCTCTAGGAAAGCGGTGTCACGCTCTGACTGGAGCCTATAGGAGGCCCTCATATACGGCAGGAAAAGATCTTTGTTCAAGTTGGAAGGCAAGAGAACAATCAATTTCTTGACCGCATAATTTACAGCACGATTTACCACATTATGTACCACATTATTCGCATTATTGATCGCATTAAACAGCGATGTTGTTTATAGTTTATTTAGTTCTTCCTGGAAAGTCAACCAGAGTATTGTTTAAAAAACAACAATGCATCGCGATAAACACTCTTTGTGCGTGCTTTAAAGGAATTTGTGTTGGACAATCTGTGCCTCCAACCTAAGGATGGAACAAGGATGGCAAGCAAAGGGTTTGCCATTTCAAAGTCAAGAAATTGTTTGTTCTCTAATGAAGTAATTGAAGACTTTGACTCTACTGACTGGTATGAGCCAAGAGTGATGAATTTCAATTACTTCTCAAAGGAGGTTAAAACATGGCAGAGTGCACAATTCAAGGTTGACCCACTGGACAGCATGTCTCAAGGAGGACACCTGCATCAAGTACATCTTCTGCTGCTCTGCTGGCTTCTGCTGAGAAGGCAGCTCTCCAGGCAAAAGCTGCTGTATTAAAGGAAAAGCATTCATTGCAGTTGCAGGAAACTATCATCAAATCAAAAATTGGAAATAGTGGAACTGGATGCACAAATTGCAGCAGTAGATGCAAAAATGAAAGTACTCCTAAATCCAAATGTGATGTCTTATGGTGATACTATGAATTAATATTTTGAGGAAACAAGCAAACAGGAAAATGTGGAACAAACATGGGACACATCTGCTTTGGATTTCATTCAAATGGGTGCTGTGCCTAAAACTCCACTACAAAGAGCGGTTGGTGACATTCATAATAGCTCTTAAGCAACAACAAGGGCTTCAAACCCACACCTGGAAAACCATGCAGTAATATCACTCAGGAAAACATCAGCACAACGGTCAAAAGTCTAAAGGATATTACTGAACTCATGATAATGCAACAAAATCTATCTATATTGCCTAAAAGAGAAGTGCCAGTGTTTAAAAGGGATCCACTATCATACCAACCTTTCATGCATGCATTCAAATACTTAATAGAGGAAAAGACAAACAGTTTCCAGGATAGGTTCTACTTTCTTGAACAGTTTACAGGTCAAGCCAGAGACCATGTCTACAGAGAGGATATTCAGAAGCAATGCAACTATTGGAAAAACACTTTGGTGATGAGATGAAGATTGCAAATGCTTATCTGGATAAAACGCTAAACTGGACAGCTATTAAAGCGGATGATGGGAAAGCTCTTCAGGCATATTCTTTATACCTAAGGGAATTCCACAATGGCACGCAGGACTTGGAGTACATGGATGAACTGGATAATACATCCACCTTAAAACTCATTGTATCCAAGCTTCCCTACAAGCTCAGAGAGAGGTGGCGATCAAGAGCGAATGAGGAATTTGAGAAAAGAAACATTCGGGCTAAATTCAAACATCTTGAAAAGGTTAAATTAAAATGAAAAGGTGGAATGTTGGAAAATGAATGGATATTGCTTTGGTTGCTTAAAAAAGGGTCACATGAGCAAAGACAGCAATACAACTAGACTTCCAAACATGTCCATGGAAACATCCAACCCTGCTACATATTGATACAAGAACCTCAAATAAGGAGCCCCACAAAACCGCAATTCAGCAACACCAAAGCAAACACCAATAAACAGTGTCAGCTGGTGATGCAACAGGGGCTGGTGATGCAGCAGGGGCTGGTAATGAATGTGCTCTCGCTATTGTTCCAGTTCCAGTTAAAGCTGCAAAAGAAAGCAAGTGCATTCAAACCTACGCTTTTCTTGATCCAGGGAGCTCGGCCACATTTTGCACTGAACACACACAGAAACTAATGAACCAACTAAATGTGACCGGATGCAAAACTGACATTCTGCTACGGACGATGGGACAGGTAAACCATGTGAGCAGTTACGAGATCACAGGACTGGAAGTTGGCAATCTAGATGGAGGTGAATTTATTGGCCTACCTGAAGTTTACATACAAGCTAAAATCCCTGTTACAAAGGAAAACCTACTTACCCAATCAGAGCTAAGCAAATGACCTCACCTCTGTGGAATTGAAGTGGAAGAGATTGATGCTGAAATTGAAATGTTGATAGCAATGAATGTTCCTAAAGTTCCTAAAATCTGTACTACCTGGCAACCGGTGGGCCGGTTTTTTTAATGCCAAAATGTTGGTTATTTATTTGACCAGCGCTGCCCATGCTGCGGCCCGTCATGTATAAATGCAGTTGCATCCATTTGGCTTGGGGGGGTGACAGGTCAATATTTTTGGCCTCTTCATGACAGGTTCAGTGTGTGTTACATTCACTTCCCCCCTGCCCCACCCCTCAAGTGGATTTGTCCAAGCAGCCGCTAGGTTTATGGGGAAATAAACAGTGATATAGCGCATCATTTAGCCTTGCATTTAAGAATAATCATTATGGACGACAGAGGCTCCAAACAGAGGAAAGGGAGAGCGGAGAAGATCCGTGAGAAAAAACAAATAGCCCTACAGGCCAACGCTGCAAAATGGTTTAAAATGGATCATTTGTTTGCTGCTGCCAGTAGAACTAGTGCCCCTAGTGCTGCTAGTGGAAGTAGAACTACCGATAGCTACGAAAACGTTGCTGGAGACGTCACCCCAGGGCCAACTGAAGAAGTAGAAGAAGGAGGGGGGGTGGGGGTCATCGGTCCAGTGGTGGGCTGATCCAGGAGAAAATTGCCAGGGCCGAATTTTGTTCCCAGTCCGACCCTGTCTGCGATGGATAAACATGGAAAATCAATGACGGTCAATCGCATTACAATGGATAATCTACTACTCAGGCAATACAACCAAGAGTTCCCAGAAAAGGAATCTGAGGAGAAGAAAGAGATGTCATGTGAGGAAAGGAGATTTATGGAGCTGGGCCAAAGTTCTTAAGTGGTCAAAAGTGGACATTACATCTTCATGCCTAATAATTACAATGTGGCACTACAGTGGGAAATTTGGCTGGGAAATTTAAGAAAAATTCCACCCATGCTGAAGATTACAAGGTCTTCATGGAAAATGTGCTGCAAAAAGGCTACGCAGAGAAGGTAGCACAAGTCCAAAGAAATGACATGGGGTTTACCATAAAAGAAAGAAGAAGCTGAGGGCAGTATTTGACTGTTCCTCAACATACCAAGGTAAATCTCTGAACTCAGAAGTTCTCCAGGGTCCAAATCTAACCAACTCACTTCTGGGCATTCTACTTCGGTTCCGCCAGGAGAGGATCACAGTAATCACCGACATTGAGGCGATGTACTACCAAGTATAAGTACAGGAAGATCATCGGGACTTCCTCAGGTTTCTGTGGTGGCTTGAGTGAGATATCAGCAAACCACTGGAAGTATACCGGATGAAAGTGCATCTCTTTGGCGCAGTATCTTCACCCAGTATTGCTAACTGCCACTCTGAGGATAAAGGACCACTCGGATCAATACAGCAATGTAGTGTTCAATACCATCAAGAACAGCTTTTATGTCGATGACTGTCTTAAGTCAATGGCCTCAACTAGTCAAGCAATCAAGCTTACCAAGGACCTTATGGAAGCATGTGCCCAAGGAGGGTTTACACTTACCAAACCGGTGAGCAACAGCCAAGCGGTACTCGCAACAATCCCTGAAGGTCACAGAGCCAAGGTAGTAGCGTAGCTAGATCTAGACAAAGAGAAACAACCTCTTGAAAGGGTTTTAGATATAAAGTGGGACATACAGAGAGACACCTTTGGCTTCAGTGTTTCCATCCAAGACAAAGTTCCCACATGGATAACTATCCTCTCTATTGTCAGTTTGATCTACGATTCACTTGGTTTCCTTTCACCTTTCATCCTTAAAGCTAAGCAAATTCTGCAGAAGCTGTGCATGGATAAGTGTGGATGGGACGAAGTGATCCCAGAACATCTTGCAAAACCATGGAAACAATGGATTGCAGAACTTGACCAGCTGAGCAGATTTGAAGTGGACAGTTGCATAAAGCCTTAAAGCTTTGGACTGCTGAGCTGCATCACTTCTGCGACGCCAGTGAGATAGGATATGGAACCGCAAGCTACCTCTGACTCACAAATAACAAGACAGACGTTCATGTTACATTTGTACTGGGGAAATCAAGGGTAATCCCATTAAAGCAGATCACCATCCCAAGGCTGGAGCTGGCCGCTGCTTCACTGGCTGTGAAAATAGACAGATGTTACAAAGAGAACTCCATATGGAATTACAAGACCCTACCTTTTGGACAGACAGTACATCTGTACTCAAATACATTCACAACTTTCCATACTTACGTTGCCAATAGAGTTGCCACGATCCACAAATTGTCCAAAGAAAATCAGTGGAGGCACGTAAGTTCAAAGGACAATCCAGCAGACTATGCTTCACATGGATTGAAGATGGAAACGTTTTTGGATTCAGCAACATGGTTGAATAGTCCAGGCTTCCTGTCACAAATTGAAACTGAATGGCCTGAAGAGCCAAGGGATACTCACCAAATTCTGTCAAACGATCCAGAAATAAAAGAGGAGGAAAAAACTACAGAGCTGTTGGCTGGTTGCTAAAACCTAAAAGACTCCTGTTGCTTAAAAGTCAAACGGCAAAGGAACGTGTGACTAACAACAAGCCTGCAGATAAACCTACAGTTGAACACCTTTCTGTTGAGGACTTGGATGAAGCAGAGAAGTCTGTCATCAGCTATGAACAGCAGCGCTACTTTGCCTCAGAACCCACACTTCTGAGGAAAGGCAAACCTGTGAGAACTGACAGCTCCATTCGGAAATTGGATCCAATTCTTGATGACAGAATCATAAGGAATGGAGGAAGGATAAGCCAATCGGCTCTGCTTGAAGAACCCGATTATTCTTCCCAAAGACTCCCACGTCTCCAAGTAGATTCTGCGCAACATCCATCAGCAGGTTGGACACGCAGGAAGAAACCACATGCTCTCCAGACTAGGCCAGAAATTCTGGTTACCCTCTTCCAACTCTCTTGCCAGGAAAATAATAAGATCCTGTGTTTTCTGTAGACGCAAGACTTGGTGAGCAGAAAATGGCAGACTTACCTGAGGATTGTGTTCAACCAGATCTTCCACCATTTTCTCATGTGGCCATTGATTACTTCTGACCTATTGAAGTTAAAAGAGGTCAAACGATGGGGAGTCATATTTACCTGTCTGGTGAGTCATGCTGTTCACCTGGAAGTGGCGAGCACCTTGGATACGGCCTCCTGCATCAACGCCATACGGCGGTTTCTATGTCAGAGAGGAACAGTACTCACCATCAGAACAGATTGTGGCACCAACTTTGTGGGTGCTCAGAAGGAACTGGAGTCTGCTTTGAATCAGCTGGATCATCAAAGAATCCAGGATTTACTGCTGACCAGTAAAGTAACGTGGTTGTTCAATCCTCCGTCAGGAGTCCACTTTGGAGGAGTGTGGGAACGATTGATCAAACTTGTAAAAAAGGTGCTTTCATCAGTTCTGAAACATCAAACAGTGGACAATTAAATGCTCCAGACAGCTCTCTGTGAAGTCGAGTCAATACAAAACGACAGACCAACAATGTGGTTGTCATCGTAGATGAAAATGCACCAAGAAACTCATGGCCCCTTGGCCGTGTAGTAAAAACTTTGCCTGGGCCCAAAGGTCTCTTAAATCGAACATGAATACCCTGCAAAGGCCCATCGATAAGCTCTGCTTGCTGCTGGAAGCTGAAAACTGAGCTTAAGGACATGCACATGCCCCTGCACACACACATGCCCCTGCACACACACATGCCCCTGCACACACATGCCCCTGCACACACATGCCCCTGCACACACACAAGGCCCTGCACACTCCTTCGACCCCTCCTTGCATACATGAACCCTATACTGACTGAACTATCATTCCTGCTCAAGGACTGTATGTGGTGACTGCAAGAGACGTTCATGTGACATGGACTTTGGGGGGGATTCAACAGGGGAAAATATAAATCGTATTGTATTATAATTGGATGTGGTGTGATAGTGACAAGCTATCTGATATTTTTTTGAAATATTTCATTCGTTTATATTTATACTGGTTATCTGGCTCCATATCATTTAATGAAGGTTATTGTTCTGCAGTGCCGTCACAATTAGGGGTATGTAGAGGCTTTTTTGTAAAAAGTTTTTAAGTAAATATATTTTGAGTTTTGGTTTGGATTATGAAATGAGATGAAATATTAACTTGGTTTGCATCTTTGATATTTGCATTTTTTGGTGATCTGTGCTGATATATGCATTTGTGGCAATCTGTGGTGATTGGTCTCACCTGGGAAATAGGTGTCACACTCTAACTGGAGCCTATAGGAGGCCCTCATATATGGCAGGAAAAGGTCTTTGTTCAAGTTGGAAGGCAAGAGAACAAAAAAATTTTGCCCGCATAATTTACTGCATGATTTACCACATTATTTACGGTATAATTCACATTAATGATCGCATTAAACAGCGACATTGTTTATAGTTTATTTCGTTCTTCCTGGAAAGTGAACCGGAGTATTGTTTAATAAACAACTTTACAACCAGATAAACACTGTCGGACAATCTGTGCCTCCAACCTAAAGATGGAACACGGATGGTAAGCAAAGGGTTTGCCATTTCACTTATGATCCCACGTGCTGACAAACGGGGACAGGGCCCTCACATCAGGAGTTGTGTGTAAGATTGTAACGGGTATGCAACGATTTACAAGATGTCTTCTGTCGCAGGACGCTGTTGAAACAGAAAGACAGCGGTTCCGGTGACGTCAGCACAGCGAATGGCAGCTTGAGAGCACAGCTCCTCCAAGAACTAAGATATTTCGCCCAAAAAGTTTTCAAGTAATATTCGTTTTTACTTATACACTGTCATAATGTCTGGGGTAAACAAGGAAACGAAAACAAGGTACACAAAAAAAGGTACTGAACAGCAAACAGAGGTAGTTGGTCGAGGGAATTCTGGCTCGCCTCGTGAGGATGCTAGCTCCCGCTGAGTCACGGCGGATAGCAATAGTACTAGTCTAGCTAAAGTTCTGGAGGAGATTTTGGATTTTCATCAAGACATGAATAAACAGTTGAACGACATCAAGTCTGAACTCACTAAAGTTTTCCAAAAAGTTGAGGAAGTGGAGAATCGCGTTGGCGAGGTGGAAGACTGCACCCAGAATATGGGTGCAACAAGTAGTAACGAAACTGATAAAAGAAATTACCCGGCTCAATAATAAAGTGCTCGACCTAGAAGTCCAGTTGGAAAAATCTCAGAATATTTAATGTACCAGAAGACGCAGAGGGCACATCAATGGGGGACTTTGTAGAACAGCTACTGCGTGATAAACTTGAAATGCCCGAAGCGACGGATATAGCCGTCGAGAGAGCACACAGTCGAGAGGGCACACAGGGCACTTGTTCCTAAAGTGCGCAGGCAGAGACGGGTGACCACACAGCAAGAGCCAGAGGACTCGTGAATGGACGGAGTATGTGAAACGGTGGTAAAATGTCCCAATTCTACAATAAATTTTACTATCTAAAATACATATATTCTCTTCCTTGATAAAGGTGAAAATATTATGTACAATGGAGGGATCAGACCTTAAGTTAGCCTATTTAGCACTGACGGACAAAGACTTTTCTTTCTCCTAGTTGGGAACTTTCAGTGGGGGCCCGCTTCCTATGAATAGGAGAGGCTTTCCTCTCCAGCTAGACGTTCTTTCTAGCTTAGTTAAGGGTCATTTCAGGACCTCAGCCTTGGAATCTCTGTTATTGTGTTTTTTGTTTTGTTATGTGCAAATGTTCTTTGTTTTTCTTTTTGGGAGTAAATCACTTGTAACATTTTTAGGCATAACGATGCATAGACATAATCTATGGCTAGTGACAAGGTTAAAATCATTTCTTATAATGTTAACGGGCTGTTAAATCCAATCAAGCTCTAAAATTCTAACTAAAATGAAGACTGAAAGGGCACATGTGGTACATTTACAAGAAACCCACCTAAATGATAAGGAGCATGAAAAATTGAAGAGAATGGGCTTTACTAACTTGTTCTCCTCATCATATAAGCCAGGACATATGAGAGGAGTAGCCATAGTTATTTCTAAACAAGTCAATAAAAAAAAATATATATGAAATAAAAGATAAGGAGGGTCGGTATGTTCTAATAAAGGGAAATATTGATGGATATATAATAACTCTATTCAATATCTATGCACCTCCAGGAAGTGATATGGGTTTTCCCAAAAGATAATTGATCTAATTATAACAGAAACAGAAGGCCTGCAAATATGTGGAGGGGATTTTAATATCCATCTACAACCACAACTTGACTCTTCAAGTGGTAAAACTGAAACAAAATCTATATACAGAAAAGTCAATACACATTTTAAGGATGTGGGACTTTTTGATATATGGAGAGAACTATTCCCACAAAGAAGAGATTAAACCCACTACTCTGCCCCTCACTCCATATACACAAGAATAGATTACTTCATAACATTTGGAAGGGATAAATATAAAATACATTCATGTGATAATGGGACGATTGATTTGAGTGACCATGACTATATATGTAACTGTTGACCTTGACCTGCCAACCCGAAATACTATATGGAAATTTAACTCTGGCCTACTTAATGATCTTTGTTTCAAATAAGACATAGGTGACATAGCTAAGACATAGCTAAGAAATAGGTTCCTAAACCCTAATAGGTTTCCTAGAACATAATGATAATGATGAGGTTTCCCCTAATATATTGTGGGATACTATGAAGGTGGTTTTAAGAGGGAATTTAGAATCAAAACATAAGACCAATTCAGATGGAAATACATTTCAGGAAATTGAGAAAATCAGGAATGAAATTAGAAGTTTAACCACAAAAGACATAAAAAAAAACCTCATGTATCTAAAGCAGAGACATTATGAAAGTGGCCCAAAATCAACAAAAATGCTAGCATGGAAACTGAAGAAAAAACTAGCTGAAAATACAGTTCAGAAAATATGAGACCCTAGAACAAATGAGCTCAAAAACAAACTAAGTGAGATTCATGAAGCATTTGAAGCATTTAGCAAAATTTTATGTAAGAGTCCCAGGAGGGGACACGGCCCAGATCGATGCTTTCTTGAACACCTTGAATTTAACCACTCTTAATGAAGAGCACAACCAAAAGCTAATGGCTGAGATAATAGAAAATGAATTGCAAGCAGCAATTAGCAGACTTAAAGTGGGTAAATCCCCAGGTTCTGACGGCCATACAGCTGAGTGGTACATGGAGTTTAGGAATTAATTGATTCCTATCATACTTCCTGCGTTAAACTGGGTCCTGGAAAAGGCACAAACACCTCCTAGTTGGAATGAGGCCATTAGTTCTGCCATTCCAAAGGAAGGCAAGGATAAAATGGATCATTCTGACCAATATCTGTTTTGAATATAGACTATAGGATGTTCACTTCTATTATGGCCAGAAGACTTGAAAAGTTTAAGACTAAATTGATCCATGAAGATCAGACCGGTTTCATACACCAACGTCAAACACAAGACAATATACGAAGGACGTTGCATTATGAATCATATTGTGAAAAACTAAATGGAAGCAGTAGTAATTAGGCTGAGAAGGCTTTTGATTCCGTCAATTGGGATTTTCTCTACAGAGTTCTACATAAATTTGGTTTCCATGTCAGGGTAATTGAAACCATACAAGCACTATACAATAATCCTACTGCAATGGTGAAGGTAAATGGTTATTTATCACATAGATTTAGCCTGGAAAGGGGAACAAGACAGGGCTGTGCATGGTCACCATTATTATTTGCACTTTTTGTTGAACCACTTGTCCAATATATAAGACAAAATAGAGAAATAAGAGGCATTGACCTTGCAGAAAGAGAGCAGAAGATAGCATGCTATGCAGATGATGTACTAGTTTTCCTTAGCCAGCCAACATTCTCTTGGCCTCAGTTGATGCTGGCACTGAAGAATGATAGACAATTATCAGGATACAAGGTTAATGTGGGTAAAACCCAAGTACTATCGTATAACTACAGTCCAACATCAGAAATGGAGAACAAATACCCATGGTCATGGCAAATAAAATCCTTGAAGTACCTGGGCATAACTATTCCAAAACATTTATCTAAACTATCAGAATATAACTACTCACCTACACACAAAAAAATCAAAGAAGACATCACAAAATGGAGTCTAATCCCTTTCTTTAGTTTCAGCTCAAGGGACAATCCATTAAATCTAACATATTACCCAGATTATTAGATTATTTTATCTATTTCAAACCCTACCAATAGAAGTTCCCCAAAGCCAAAACATTGAAGAAAACGTATTTCCCATTCCAATACAAGCAATTATAGCTGACAGTAAACTGCAACACTACATAGACAGTTCTGATAACCCATGGGTCAAATTGACCCTTAAGGTATGGTAAAATATCATTAGAGAATATTAGCTAGAAGGGGATCTACTGTCTCTCTGGATATGATTCAGACTTCACACCAAATAAAATGGACACCTCATTCAAAATATGGAGATCTAATGGAATAACAGCTCTGTGCAATATAATGAAGGGAAACATATTGTTTAGTTTTGAAACTATTCAAGAAAACTTTCTGTTGGAGAAACAGGATTTCTTTAGATACCTACAGTTGCGACATTATGTTGACAAAAATGTTAAGAATGTAACAGAGGCTAATTCCAGCTTCATAGAACTGTTTAAAAGAGCATATATGTCAAATCTCAGTAAAGGAGTGATATCAGCCATTTATGAATGCCTTTTAGACGTTAAAAATCATTCAACAACAGACATTAAAGCGAAATGGGAAAAGGAATCTGAGATAGATATTTCTGAGGAAGAATGGACATTAATATGTGAGAACCAATGGAAATGTACCAGCTCAATAGCTGGAGAGACTTTAACTGGAAAAATTGTATAAGATATTTCATTACGCCATCTCTGACATCTCATTATAGCAATAACATCCCTGTTTGTTGGAGAAAGTGTGGACACCAAAGCGCAAACCATTACCACATCTTCTGGGACTGTCCCAACATTAAAAAGTAAGGCGATACACACTGTTTTACAGGAAAACTTTTGTGAGGACATTCCTTTGGACTTTAAGACCCTATATCTTGAACATATACCTCAAAGTTGGCTGAAAGGGGACAAACGCCTGATAAATGTAATGCTGCTGGCGGGTAAAAAGTCTGTTACCAGAAAATGGCTATTACCGGAGTGTCCAACAATCATTACATGGAGAGACATTGTAACAGAAATCTACAGAATGGAGAAGATTACAGCTCATGTTAACCAAAGAATGGAAACATTTCTTAAAACTGGCAAAACTGGTGCATCTATGTCACAGATAAATGGCCTGATTGTATTTCTTTACTTTATTGAAAATGATTTTTCCCAGTTTGGGAAAAAAGTTTGTTTATATGTGGGTTTGTATATTTTATTTTAATTTCTATACTTGAAAAAGTAAGATAATATGTTTACTGTATGTATCATATGCACAGAATATGAAAAAGGAAAATAGATATATGTGAGATTCTGAACAAAAATAAAAATGAAAAATACCAATTAAAAAAATAAAAAAGAAACAGAAAGGCAGCCAGACAGCCAAACAGACATACAGACACTGACATACAGAGTGAGAGAGATATGCATGCAGCCAGACAGAGAGAGAAAGACAGGCAGGCCGACAAACAGAGTGAGAGAGACAGGCAGAAAGACATAGTAAGAGAGACAGGTAGAGAGAGACAGGCGATACTGAGGGTATTGCTAATGATGCCAGGAGTGGCTGAGTGAGGAGTGACAGGCAGAGACAATGGAGTTATAAAGATATTCTCTCCCTCCATGAAGGTCATTTAGTCCAACCACACATATACACACACACACACACACACACACACACACACACACACACACACACACACACACACACACACACATATATACACACA
>JAOPJL010033783.1:0-12593 GCA_027123545.1 Trisopterus esmarkii | reverse complement strand
TGTGAGGAGGGAAACCTTGTATTTAATCCTGGAGGAGACGGGAAGCCAGTGGAGTGAGTGGAGAATGGGGGTAATGTGCTCATGTTTCCGCATTCTCATCAGGATCCTAGCTGCAGAGTTTTGGATGTACTGAAGCCTCTGCAGACTCTTGCCAGGGATCTCGATGAGAAGTGCATTGCAGTAGTCCAGTCTGGAGGAGACAAAGGCATGTACCGGTTTTTCAGCATCTGAGAGAGACAGAAAGGGGCGGAGTTTGGAGATGTTACGGGGGTGGTAAAAGGAGGTGGGTTACAAAAGTGAGTTGGGAGTCAATTTTTATGCCAAGATTTGTGACTGTTGATGAGAGGGGGATGTTGGAGCCAGAAAAGGTGATGCTGGTTATGGATGATGATTTGGTCTGGTGCGGGGTGCCAACCAGAATGGCTTCGGTTTTGAAGCTGTTTAGTTGAAGGAAGTTGTGCTCCATCCATGCCTTTATCTCCTCCAGACAGGTGGTGAGTTTTGATGGGGATGACTGTGAGGGTGGGGTTGCAGCTGTGGCATTCACATAGAGCTGTGTATCATCAACAAAACAGTGGAATGAAATTTTGTGACGGCTGATTTGACCAAGGGGGGTGGGGTAGAGGATGAAAAGGATGGGGCCAAGGACTAACCCCTGGGGGACACCGCAAGTGACTGTGTGTGGATTTGATTTGGAGTGGCCCAGGGAGGTGTATTATGTCCGGTTTGTGAGGTATGATTTGAACCAACTGAGGGCAGTGTCATTGAGTCCAGTGGTGAGGTGGAGCCAGTTTAAAAGAATACCATGGTCGACAGTATCAAATGCAGCAGAAAGGTCCAGGAGGATGAGGAGGGAGGGAGAGCCAGCGTCGGATGATATGAGGAGATTGTTTGTGACTCTGACGAGGGAAGTCTCTGTGCTGTGGGCAGAGCGGAAACCTGACTGGAATTTGTCAAAGAGGTTATTATGTTTGAGGTGATCCTGAAGGTGGGTGGCAACTACTTTCTCAAGTACTTTTGATAGGAAAGGGAGATTGGAGATGGGCCTGTAGTCGGATAGGACTTCTGGATTAAGAGTGGGTTTTTTGAGTAATGGTCTGATTATGGCATTTTTTAAGAGAGGTGGAACGTGGAGCTTGGAGGGAATGATTTATAACAGCGGTGATCAGGGGACTTAAGACAGTGATATGGATTTTTACCAGGGAGGTTGGGAGAGGGTCCTGGGGACAGCTGGAGGATTTCATCTTCCTGATGATGTTCTGTACCTCTTCTGATGAAACCTCAGGAATGCAGGTAAGGGGTTTGGAGACGGTATATGTTGGGGGAATAGTTAGGGTGGGAAGACCAGAAAGGGCAAAGCGAATATGTGCGAATTTTGATGTGAAAAAATACATGAATGTTATTGCACTGCTCTTCTGTAGTGGCAGTGAGTGGGGGGGATTGTGGTTTACAGTGGAGAAAATCTCCTTGGAATTTCCTGGGCTGTTTCTGATGGCGTCGGAGTAAAACTGTGACCTTGGCTCTTTGAGAGACTGTGCATATTTTTGTTGTTGCTCCCGGTAAATTTGTTTGTGGACAGTGAGGCTAGAGGCTGGGCAGCCCTGCTGCCTTCATCTTACGAAGCTCAGCTATGAACCAGAGAGCTGAGCTGGTGAAGGTGACTGTTCTTATTTTAACAGGGGCATGTCCAAAGGTCCAAGAGGCTGCTCAGATGGGTCCACTGCTTCGTCGGCTGATGAAAAGTGTGTGGAAATGTACTAGTCGTCGTAAGTCGCTTTGGATAAAAGCGTCTGCTCAATGCAAATATAAATGTGTACTTGAGTATATATCACCTTTAAGAAAACTCTTGAGCATATGCATTGAATGGATGTATATTATTTAATTCTTTCAGATTATATATGTGAAAAGCGAGGGTTGCATTTCCCCAGATCCTACCATTTAGCCCCGTTTACCTTTGCATACACACATAGCACCACACTACTAACAACCACACACCACAGTTTAATACACTTCATTTATTTACATGACACATAATTCACAGTTGACCATACATTCATTTGTTTGTCCAAACACTTCAACAATTACAAACAATTAAACTACCCTTCTTCCTGTCTGTCCGGCAAACTGGTCCATGGGGAACGCGTGCCGCATGGGAACCAGGGCTTTATTTTCTCTTCCGGGACAGTTCATTTGGTTTGCTAATGGCGGGGGTGGTGAGGTAGTGTTTGTGCTTCAGAGTGTCGGTGTTATGGTTGTTGTAATTTATGTCAAAGATTGTGTTGTGTGTGTGTGTGTATATATATTTGTATGCATCGTTTTATGAAGATACTGTTGGGGCTATTTTTCTGTGGTGTTTGATACTTGTTCATGGTGTATTGATGTGTCACCTATCCAAGTGGGCTCTCCCAATTGGCCTCTGATTGGTAGGCCTATTTAATGGAGAGACTGGTTTGTGGTTTGGGTCTCATAGGAGGTTGGGCATTTGATATGCAACAGCTTGAGGAGAGGTTGTATATGTTTGTTTGACTTGTGCATGTTTTTGGAAGGGTAAATAGACAAACACCCTTTACCTTAAACTCTCTAAGCCTCCTCCTGCTTTCTATAAGTTCACTCCTTGGGTGCGTCCCATCCTGCATGTGAGTTGGGGGTTCAATACCTCATTCTCACAATTGGTGGCAGTAGTGGGATCGTGGCGCCCTCCAGGAGCACAAAGAGAAGTCCAGGAAGACGGGCGAAGATACGCCAGGGGATGTCGATCCGACATCTAACCCGGGGTATGCCGCCGCCAGAGGAGGAAGAAGATGAGGAAGCGGATGGAGCCCAGGGAGGTGTTCCAGTGGCTGATGAGTCTACAGAGGACACTGGGACAATGAACATGGCATCCCTCTACAGCCTCCTTCAGAAGACTCTCCAGAGCCAAGAGCGTGAGGCCTACAAGCAAGAGCAAAGATGGCGTAGCGTGCAGGTGCAGCTAAACAACGTACGAGATGAGCTGGAGGGAGAGCGAAGGCATGGTGGTGATGGACGTCGGCCAGGAAGTGATGGTGTGCGACATCCAGTAGAACCAACACCAGCAGCACCTCCTTATCCAGGACCAGGACCAGCAGCCCCACCGGACCCAGCAGTGCCGTCTCCTGCCGCCTGGACCAGAGCAGCCGTGCCGAAGCTGGAGGAGGGAGATGATATTGAACAGTATCTCACCACCTTCGAGAGACTGGCAGCGGCCTATCGGTGGCCAAGAGCTGAATGGGCCGTGTACCTGGTACCTTACCTAACGGGACGGGCCCGGGCTGCATACGTGGCGATGGATATCCTGGAGACCATGGACTACGGCAAGGTGAGAGAGGCAATTCTTTCAAAATACGAGATCAGCGAAGAAATCTACAGGCAGCGGTTCCGTGATCCGGACGTCCGACCAGGAGAGACACGAAAAGAGCTATACAACCGCCTGAAAGATAACTACAGAAAGTGGATCAAGCCAGACAGGAAGACTGTTGAGGAGATCGGAGAGCTCCTCATCCTGGAGCAGTACCTGTGTTCCCTGTCTCCTGATGTGAGGGTGTGGGTGAAGGAGCATAACCCGACCTCTGGCCAGCAGGCTGCGGAGCTGGTAGAGGCGTTCCTTGCTGCATGCACGGGTAGGAAGGCATTCCGGTTCCAGTGCTTCAACCGATCACCAAGTCTGGGGGATTCGGTATGGGAGTTGGTCCTAGGGGGTCTGGTCAGAGTAGGACGCCATACACACAGCCTCACACAACACCTACTTCACAGCCTAGACCACCATACCACTCACCCTCTAATTCACAGCGTAGGTAGGCCCCAGCACCCACAGCCACATAGTGCAGAGTGAATGTGGTATGTTACTACTGTAATCACCCAGGTCACATCAGCAGAGAGTGCCCCGTCAGAAAGGCCAAAGAGATGCTAGGCATGTGTAGTGTACCTAGACCTGGTAGTACATCTAATGAGCGTGTGGGAAAAGTTCAGACTGTCCCTGTTACGGTCAATGGTAAAGCTACTTTTGCTCTCCTAGACACAGGCAGCAGCCAGACCTTGGTTCAGCCCAATCTGATAGACAAGTCAGAGAAGCTGGGAAAAGGGCAGATCAGGGTGTGTTGTGTTAATGGCGAAGAGCATGTATATCCGGTGGCAACGATATGCCTTGTGGTTAGAGGGCATACCTTTTGGCTAACTGCGGGGGTAGTTGAAGGGTTGAGCCAGCCAGTAGTACTGGGACAGGATGTCCTCATACTGCCTGAATTGGTGCAAGAAAAATGGACACATCACATGGCAAACCTCCTGAGGTGCCTTCTGCTTTTCAGATTGTCTTAAACATGAAACGATCACCCGACTTGCACTTTACTTGTTATGTTTTTAACATTTTATGTTTCACTCTACATATGATGAGCAGAATGAAGGTCTTAAGAGGTATCTGGAACATTTTTTCTTTTTGTATTCCACTCAAATTAAGGAATTTGTACAATTTGTAAATTTTCAGCAAATTCTTTTCATTTTATCCAAATCAATCTGTTGTCTGTCAACAATGTGGTGGATTTCACGGAGTTGTGATATTCTTCAGGGATTATCGTATCTGCTTGCATTGGACTCTGTATTATATTTAAGTGTTTGTTAGTTATCATTTAGTAGCAATTTCGGTTTTATTGATTAAATAAAAATAAGTAAATTAAATCATTTACAGAAAAAAAACAAAAAAAAAACTTCTGCGTCCAGCTCAGCACAGGCGGCCACAGAAAAATAGGAAAAATAAAGGAAGGAAGGAAATAAGTTCTTTTTTTTTTGCCGCTACAATCGTCAATGACAAGCCGTGGATCTAAACTGCAGAACCTTCGAGGAAAAGACAAAGGAAAAGACAAAGGAAAAGTGGACTCGGAGGCGGAGTTGGACGCGTTCAACACGTGGCAAACGAAACAAAGAAACTTATCCACGGAGGTATGTGCTGTCTAAGTGCACATTTTTAAAAGATTTTTCGTTTGGGAAAAATACCTGAAGCATTTTGAAATGGACTTAACCGCTAGTTTTTTTTGTTAATGAGCTTTGATTTGTTTGTTTTTGACCGGCACGACCGGGTAATTAAGAGTGGTGACTGCGCACCTGAATAGACCTGCAAGTGGAGCAGAATTGGATAAAGACGCAAAGATATTGGAGGATTTAAAAGCTGTTTATTAACTTTTGTTGGCCTACGTGGGAGTTTTTCTGTGAATAAAATGCCAAGTTCGGATGAAGCAGAAATGGAGCCTGTTGTTGGAAACCTGGACGACGCTGTCGCGCGTCTGCGCGCATCGAGATCAGGAAAGGTTTCACATTTAACAAGGAGGATGAACATTGTAAACAATCTGCTAAATGATAAAGAATACCTTGAAGAGGTTCAAGGAAACATGCTCAAATTTAATGAGCTATTGGAGGACTTTAAAGATTTGCATGACTCTTACGCACGGATGTTGGATGAGGACGCACGGAAAGAGGACAGAGATAATTGGTATCAGCCACGGTGTGATCAAATTATAGTCTTTCTTGGCACTGAAGCAAGATGGATAACAGATATAGAAGATCGCCGTTCACTCAGTCCAACTGAACGTCATCTTGCTGTCACTCAAGAGGTAGAAAACCCACCTGGGCAATGTGAATACGCACAGGCACAAGCAGGCCCAGTAGACGCAGATGGGTGCTCGATGGTGTCACTTAAGTCATGCAAATCCAGCGCATCGACAGCATCCTCTTCATTGCGCATCAGTGCAGAGGCCGAGAGGGCAGCTTTAATGGCCCAAGCTGCTAAGTTACAGGAAAAACATGCCATTGAAGAGCAAGAACAAACACTTAGAAAAAGAAGAGAAACATTGGAACTAAATACGCAAATAGCAGCCACTACAGCCAAAATTAACTACCTGAAAGGGGCTGAAATGGCCATGCTTTACCCCGTTCAACCTGTTGCAGCTCCAGCTGTAGCTCAGAAGCTGGAATTCAGTGCATCAGCAGCTGCCCACGTGCCGCTGGATGAGAAGCCACTATGTTCACTCCCTGATGAAAGCGCTCCAGTGGTTAGAGGCAGAGCAGGAGCTACCTTTCAGTTCCCCTTTTTTGATCTTGATGAAGAGCAATTCCAAAGTCACCCTGTTATTCCACCTGAAGCCAGTAGTCAAGTACAGCAACGGCCACGCCCAACCTCAGTGCCCCCTATTTTACCCCAAGCCCAAATCCCACAGTCAGTATTGCCCCAGGAGCAAAACCCTCCTGCGTCCAGCTCAGCACAGAACCACATGATGGAAATATTGGAGAATCAGAGCAACTTGAGGTTTCTCGTGAAGCAACAACTTCTGTCCACTCTACCACAAGGAAGTATTCCACAGTTTGATGGGCAAATTCTGGAGTACAAGTCTTTCATTCACTCCTTTGAGAATATGGTTGAAAATAAAACAGACAACGACAGGAACAGGCTACAGTTCCTTATTCAATACACAAGAGGACAAGCACAAAAACTGGTCAAAAGCTGTGAGTATTTGACTCCTGAACGAGGTTATCAAAAGGCAAAACAGTTATTAAAGGAAAACTTTGGAAACACATACAAAATCTCCTGTGCTTACCTGGAAAAAGTGTTTTCCTTGCCTCAAATCAAATCTGAAGACTCAAGGTCATTGCTTGAGTATGCCATGTTCCTTAGGAGCAGCTGTAATGCCGTGGAGGAGATGGAATACATGGAGGAACTGGACACAATATCCAGCATGAGAAGCATTGTGCTTAAGTTGCCATACAAGCTCCGGGAGAAATGGCGCAGCAAAGCCTACGAACTGCAAGAGGAGCGCAATCGAAGGGTTAGGATTTTGGACCTTGTCCACTTCATTGAAAAACAGGCCCGGATGGCAGCTGACCCTGTTTTTGGTGACCTCCAGGACCTCACCTTCCTCAACGACATGATGGAGAACAACTATGCGGAGAAAGTCCCGCTGGAGGAACTGAAACAGCCCCCAGGAAAAGTGTGGTTCATCCCACACCACGGGGTGTATCATCCAAAAAAGAGGAAACTTAGAGTGGTTTTTGACTGTTCAGCTACCTATCAAGGCATATCCCTTAACACAGAGCTGCTGCAGGGCCCTGACCTGACAAATTCCCTTGTTGGAGTTATAATGAGGTTTCGCAAAGAGCCCATTGGATTCATGGCTGACATCAACCTTGTTTCACCAGGTCAGGGTGGACAAAGCTCATGTGAATTACCTGCGTTTCCTGTGGTGGCCACAAGGTGACACCAGTAGAGCCCCTGAAGAGTACCGCATGCTGGTTCACATTTTTGGTGCAGTGTCCTCCCCGAGCTGCGCAAGTTTTGCGTTGAGAAAAACAGCTGAGGAAAATAGGAGCTGCTTTCCTCCTCAAGTGGCTGACACTGTCCACCATAACTTTTATGTTGATGATTGTGTAAAGGCAGTCGCCAAAGAACCTGAGGCCATTCATCTGGTGAAAGATCTCACTGCATTATGCAGCAAAGGTGGGTTCCTGCTCACTCAGTGGGTCTGTAACAGCCGAGGAGTTCTAGCTTCCATCCCCCCAGAACACAGAGCCAAGGATGTCAGAGCTTTGGATCTGGATAAGTCTCCCCACTGAAAGAGCGCTGGGACTGCAGTGGTGTGTGGACTCACCCACACACAAGAAGAGGTATGCTTTCAGTCGTGAGCTCTATCTTCGACCCACTTGGTTTTCTGGCTCCTCTCATTCTCCCAGCTAAGCAGTTGCTACAGGCACTCTGCCAGAGAGGTTTTGGATGGGACGAACCTTTGCCCCAAGCTGTCTCAGACCAATGGATGGAGTGGACAGCAAGCCTGGAGAGCATTAAAGACCTGAGCGTCCCACGTTGCCTAAAGCCAAAGAACTATGGAGCACAGAAAAGTGCGCAGCTGCATCACTTCGCGGACGCCAGTGACAGTGGCTACGGTTTGGTGAGTTACATCAGGCTGGTGGATGTTCAGGATGTTGTGCATGTTACCTTTGTCGTAGGAAAAAAAAATAAATCCAGAGTCCTCCCCTTAAAGCACATCACAATACCACGACTGGAGTTGGCCGCTGCAACGCTGTTGGTAAAAGAGGATAAAATGCTGAGGAAAGAGCTACACTTTGATTTGAGCCCCTCACTTTTTTGGACAGAACAGCCAAACAGTCCTCAAATACATTGGAAATGAGCACACTAGATTCAAGACCTACGTTGCCAACAGAGTGGCGCTGATTCGAGATGGTACAAACCCATCTCAGTGGAGGTATGTGGGGAGCAGGGACAACCCTGCTGATGACGCCTCAAGAGGGATGAGTGCAGTCAAATTCATGCACGATGGTTACATGCCCCGTTGTTCCTATGGAAACCAGAGGAGGAGTGGCCTGTGAAAAAGTCAGCGCAATCTCAACCAACACTACAGGATGACCCAGAGGTCAAAAAGAGTGCCACTGTCTTTGCAATGGTGGAAAGCATCTGGAAACAAGCATCCAGACTCCCACAGACCATCTCCTTTCCTTTTTCTCAGATTGGATGAGCCTACTCAAGGCTGTGGCATGGTACAGGTAAGGTAAAAAACACTCTGAAATCCATCATCAGAAAGAGAAAGGAACTTACCTTAGGTCAGATCACCACCCGCTCGAGCAGCCAAAGGATGAGCTCTGAGCTTGGCAACTTCACGACCGGGGAGTCACACATCTCAGAGCTTGTGTTGGGACATCTCCATGGGTGCACTGGGCACGGTGGGAGAGGTTGTGTGCTGTCCGAGCTCCGTGGGGAGTACTGGGTGGTACAGGCTCACTCAATTGCAAGAAGAGTCACCTCAAAGTGTGTTGTGTGTCGGCGTTCAAGAGGAAGAACAGGAGAGCAGAAAATGGCAGATTTGCCACAGGAACAGCTCAGGTCAGATCTCCCTCCATTTACCAATGTTTGGATTGGATTGTTTTGGCCCGCTGGAAGTGAAACGAGGACGAAGTTTGGTCAAACGGTATGGAGTCTTGTTCACATGCATGAACAGCAGAGCTGTACACCTGGAGGTGGCTCACTCATTGTATACAGACTTGTGTATCCATGCTATCAGACGTATGTATGTATATACTTTATTTCTTAATTAATTACTAGTAATTAAAAGGCTCCTTTTTCTTTTATACTTAACCTTATTGATATTAATTGATTATATAAAGAACGATTAGGGGCCAGTGTGTAGGAGCCGCATTTAAGTTTCCTTAATTTATTAAAATTTTTTGTTTGATTTTGTGTTCATTAACCTGGATTTTTTTGTGTGAGCTCCTCCCTCCTCAGGTGGTGAGGGCAGGACCTACCGAGGTTTCAAATGGGCTGGGGGATGGCACAATCATTGGCAAAACTGTCATTGACCGCAGCCAGGCGCAGCATTGTTGATACATTGTTGATTCATAATTACTTACTTTTTGTTTATAATAAAACAGTCAACTTCTATACGCTACTCACTTTCCTGACCTTTTATTTTTGCGTGCGCTCCTGCGCGTCAAGCACTTTGTCCTTTTTTAGTAGCGGCCACAGAAAAATAGGAAAAATAAAGGAAGGAAGGAAATAAGTTCTTTTTTTTTTGCCGCTACAATAAACCAATTATAAGCCAGTTAGTATGGTAGCGACTCGATCACAACTGAAAGCTAAAGTGGAGGCTAATAAGTCACTGTTGGACATGATGCCCTTCAGCCAGGTAGAAATTAGCCCACCTGGGCATGTCAAGGCACAAAAGAGCCGCAGACAGAGAAGGAGAGAGAAGCTGCAGGGCACAGTGCAGAAAATGGGAGATCAGTTGCCAGTTCCTGATGTGCCACAAGAAGCTTTGTGGGAGATTCCCAGTAAGATCAGTGAACTGCAGAAAGCGGATGAGTCGTTAAAATAAATTTTCCGTAAAGTCACAGAGGTAGATGGTGAGAAGACTGGAGTAGCTGCGGCTTTAACGGGCGAGTACTACTTCATCCGGGAGGGCCCAACCCGAAGGGGGCCGCAGTGAGCAGTTGGTGGTTCCAAAGGGTCTTAGAGAGAAGGTGTTAACCTTCGGCCATGGTATCCCTTGGGCAGGGCATCTTGGAAATGCTAAGACTCTGGAGAGGATAGCGGCACGTTTCCACTGGCCAGGGTTATACAGTGAAGTACAATGGTACTGTAAGTCATGTCCCACCTGTCAGCTTACCAGTAGCCACAAGGTCAGACGTTTCCCTCTTCATCCACTCCCCAGCATTGGTGTCCCATTCCACAGAATAACGATGGATATAGTTGGGCCCTTAGAAAGAACACGGTCAGGGCACAGATTCATTTTAGTAATTTGGGTTTATGCTTCTCGATACCCTGAAGCCTTCCCCCTGCGCAATATCACAGCTAGCGCTATCGCACAAGCTTTACTGCAGCTGATATCTAGGGTAGGCATACCCAATGAAATCCTCACCGACCAGGGAACTGCATTCCTGTCCAAAACAATGAAACAAGTTCACAGTTTACTGGGGATAAGGGGAATAAGGACCACTCCCTACCACCCTCAGACTGACGGGCTGGTAGAGAGGTACAACAGAACTTTGAAGAGAATGCTGAAAAAATTTGTTGCAGCCAACGGCAAAGACTGGGACCAGTGGCTACCGTACCTCCTTTTTGCCTACAGGGAGGTGCCGCAGGCATCCACAGGGTTCTCGCCCTTTGAACTATTGTATGGGCGTCAAGTCAGGGGCCCTCTGGATTTGCTGCGGGAGGCCTGGGGGAACCCTAGGCCCACCGAGACCAACAGCATCCTCGCCTACGTCCTGAAGATGCGAGACAAGATGGAGGAGATGGCTAGCCTGGTGGAGGACAACATGCATCAGGCCCAGCAGACCCAAGCCCGGTGGTACGACCAGTCGGCGAGACAGAGGAGCTTCAAGCCAGGACAGCAGGTTCTCTTGCTGTTGCCGACGACAGAGAACAAGCTTCTGGCCCGCTGGCAGGGGCCCTATCGGATTACTTGTAAGCTGGGGCCGGTGACCTACGAGCTGGAGATGCCAGGGAAGCGTAAGACCAGGCAGGTCTTCCACATCAACCTCCTGAAGGAGTGGCACGAGCGGGAGTTGCCGCTCAGCCACCAGCTGATGGTGCGATCTGTGGGGGAGGATGAGGATGCTCCGGAGCAGTTCTTTCCTTCGCAGATCCCCAACACTGAGCCCGACCTCTCACACCTGACTGCTCAGCAGGCGCAGGAGCTACGGGCCATCATCCCAGAGGGGATGTTCTCCGAGCAGCCGGGGCGCACAACAGTGGTGGAGCATGACATCCAGCTCAAAGACTCGAAGCCGGTGAGACAGCGGATGTACCGGATTCCTGAGCGCTTGTTGCCTGCACTCAAGGAGGAGTTGGAGGCAATGAAGCAGCTGGGGGTCATTGAGCGGTCCTACAGTGGCTGGAGCAGCCCTGTGGTTCTCGTTCCTAAGAAGGATGGGAGCCTCCACTTCTGCATTGACTTTATGCAGCTGAACGCCCAGTCCAGCTTTGATGCCTATCCAATGCCCAGGTTGGAGGACCTCCTAGAGCGTCTGGGAAAGGCGCAGTTTGTCACAACGCTTGACCTCTGCAAGGGGTATTGGCAGGTGCCGTTGGCTGAAGGAGTGAAGCCATACACAGCTTTCCGTACCCCTCAAGGTCTCTACCAGTTCACGGTCATGCCTTTTGGCCTGCAGGGGGCGCCTGCGTGCTTCCAGAGGCTTATGGACTGTGTGCTGGATGGCACAGACAGCTTTGCAGTGGCGTATTTGGACGACGTGGTTGTTTATAGCGCCACCTGGGAGCAGCACCTCCAGCATCTGGGGGAGGTGCTGCGCCGCATCAATGAGGCTGGACTGACGCTCCAGCCAAAGAAATGTGCCCTGGCTCAGTCTGAGGTCAGGTACCTTGGGCACATTATTGGAGGAGGGGTGATTAAGCCTCAGAAGGACAAGTTGGAGGCGGTCCGAGACTGTCCACGACCCCAGACCAAGAAGGATGTATTGTCTTTTTTGGGGCTCGCTGGATGGTACCGAAGATTCATCCCGAACTTTGCTACCCGTGCTGCACCTCTCACTGATCCGACCCGGAAGTCGAGGTCCACGAAGGTCAGGTGGGAGGAGGTGCATGAGGGGGCTATCCAGAACCTGAAAGCAGCATTGCTCTGTGAACCAGTGTTGCAGAGTCTCACAGTACAGACCGATGCCTGAGTGGGACTGGGGGCAGTTCTTCTCCAGGGGGAGGCCGAAGAGCAGAAGCCGGTGGCTTACATTAGCCGTAAGCTCTTTCCTCTGGAAACCAGGTACTCTTTACTTTACCAGACTTTTTACTTGAGTCTGATCATAAGGCATTGCAATGGTTGGGGAAAATGAAAGATTCAAATGCACGCATAACACGATGGTATTTGTCTTTGCAGCCATTCCAATTTCAGATTAAGTACAGGGCAGGGAAACAGAATTCCGTAGCAGACTTCCTGTCTCGTCACCCTAGTGACGAGCCTTCAGAGGGGGGAGGAAATGTGAAAAGCGAGGGTCGCATTTCCCCAGATCCTACCATTTAGCCCCGTTTACCTTTGCATACACACATAGCACCACACTACAAACAACCACAC
>JAOPJL010033734.1:0-12724 GCA_027123545.1 Trisopterus esmarkii | reverse complement strand
TATTCAAAACCCCCCCACCAACGCTACATCAACAACCACCAAACCCGACCCTCGCCCCACGTGGGCCCCGGGGCGGGGGGGGGGGGGGGGGGGTGGGGGTGGCGAGGGCCGAGCGTTTGGGGACCTTTTTTTTTTGGAGGAAAGGATGTATTTAATTTCTGATGGAAAAGTGGGCCCCTGTTCAATTATCTGCTTTTTTTCCCCCTTTCTTTATTTTTTATTTTTTATTTAATCGTTATTATTATTATAATTTTTTTTCACAATTCATTTTTTATTAATTTATTGATTTTTGCAAATATTTTCGCAAATACCCCCCCCCCAATTTTATTTTATTTTTCTTATTCTTCCCCAATATTGTGGTTGAACATTATGCAAAAGTATCCATATGAAACAAGTGTGTGTGTGTGCATGTGCTTGCGCGCGCGCATATGTGCAGGTGTGTCTGTGTGTGTGTGTGTGTGTGTGGGGGGGGGGGGGGGGTGTATGGTTACATGTTAACTCTGAGGTGTGTGTGTGTGTGAGATTTTGGTCATATGTCATTATTGATGTGTGAAATGGCTTAAGAGATGGTGTGTGTGTGTTACCATTTAACCATTGTTGACTTGACACATGGAAATACAGTTTAATCCAAAAACTATAAATCAGAGCCTGAAGGAGCTATAAGGCCGAGCTCTATTGTGAATTTATCTAAGGGAATGAGGTGGGGGGTGAGTGATCTGCACTGGGAGAGGGGGGCGGGCAAGTTTTGTACAGGCGAATATTGTATATTCATCAGTGACAGTAATGACTAGTTTATCTGTCTTATCTTGGAATGTGCAAGGATTAAATGGAGTAACCAAAAGAGCTGCTTGTTGAAATTTTATCGATAAGAATCATGTGGATGTGGCTCTTATTCAAGAGTCACACCTTACTAGTAAGTCAGTGAAGAGCTTCAGCAACTCCAAATATGAAGTTGTAGCCTCATCCTCTGTGGATGATAAAACAAAAGGTGTGCTGATAGCTGTTAGACGTTCACTGGACTTAAACATCATTGATATTGGCGGTGATAATGAAGGAAGGATTGCCTTTGTAAAAGTAATAATGTCAAACATGAAATTCATTTTTGTCAGTGCTTATGCCCCGGCTGATTATGATAAAAAATTATATTCAGAACTATCCAATTTATTAATGAATTCATTAGATTACTATTTAGTCATTGGGGCAGATATGAATACCATAATAGACCCCATGTTAGATAAATCAAATCCTCGAGTGGGAAGTGCCCAGCTATCCTGTTCAAAAGCACTACAACAGTGCCTGTTAGACCTTAATCTGGTGGATGTGTGGCGATTTTCCAATCCAGGAGTTAAAAAGTACACTTTTTTTTTCCAATAGACATAAATCATGTTCTAGAATAGATTATATTTTTGTATCCAACACATTAATTCCAGTAACGCAACAATCTGACATCATTCTGGCTTCTCTATCTGATCACCATGCAGTTAATCTTAAATTTTTATTTCCAACCATTAAGAAAAAAGCGCCTCGTTGGAGATTTAATACTACGTTACTTTCAAATAATGATTTTTGCGCGCAATTTAAGTCAAAGCTACATGAATTGATTTCACTCAATGGAGATTCAGTGGAAGACTTTAGGTTTGTTTGGGAAGCTATTAAAGGTTTTATGAAAGACAATGTTACATCTTTTGCTTCAGCTTTAAACCGCTCACGCCGACTAAAAACTGCTGAGTTAGAGACATGTTTGACAAAATTGGAAAAAGCTCAACAAAATTCCTTCTGTGCTATACGAGCAGGTCAGCTCGGTCGGGTGAAAAATGAACTTAATGCACTTCTTAGAACAGATGCAGAGTTTCTTATCCAAAGGTCCAGAGAACATCATTACTTTAATGGCAGTAGACCGTCACATGAGTTAGCCATGCGCCTTCGCACTAATGAGAGACGAGCATGCATTTCTGCAATACAAGCCGCAGAAGGCAAGATATGCACTACTCCAGAGGAAATTAATACAGTTTTCTTAGATTTCTATAAAAATCTTTATATCTCTGAAATCTCATTCAGTACAGATGAGTTCAGACATTTTTTTAGTGACCTTAATTTGGGAAAACTGCCTAGCTTAGAAGCAGAGGACTTAGGAGATAGTATATCTTTAAAATAATTATGGGACACAATACAGGAGATGAATTTGGATAAGTCTCCGGGACCAGATGGTATCCCCATTGAAGTGTATATCAAGTTTTGGCCTGAACTGGGCCCTATGCTTCTGAAAATGATAACTACATCAATTGCAAAACGCTCTTTTTTAAAACAAACAAACACAGCCCTAATATCACTTCTGCTTAAAAAACATAAAGATCCGATATTATGCACCAGCTACAGGCCAGTATCATTAATCAATGCAGATATGAAGATATATGCTAAAGTACTGGCACGCCGTCTTAATAAATATTTAGCAAAACTAATTCATTGTGATCAAACTGGGTTCGTAAAAGGCAGATTTAGTTCAGATAATTTGAGAAGACTGTTACATATTTTACATTTTACCCCAGACTGTTCTGACCTTTTGACCTCGTATGGAATCTTAACTCTCGATGCCGAAAAGGCGTTTGACAGGCTTGAATGGGACTATCTCTGGGCCTTATTAGAGCAAATAGGACTAGGAGAATCATTTATTGGCTATATTAAAGTTCTGTATGCTAATCCAGGAGCAATTGTTTTGTCAGGTAATGTATGCTCCTCTCATTTTTCAATTTATAGAGGCTCGCGCCAAGGGTGTCCACTGTCCCCTTTATTATTTGTGTTAGCACTGGAGCCCTTAGCCCAAAAAGTACGCCAGTCTACTAATATAATTCCTATTACGATAAAGTCCACTAATCATCATATATCGCTGTACGCAGATGATGTACTCCTCTTTATCAGTGAATTAACACAGTCGCTTCCTCATGTCTTTAATTTATTCAGGGAGTTTAGCAACCTCTCTGGATATAAGATAAACTGGCAAAAATCTGCACTTTTACCGCTAAAAGATAATGGAGAGGATCTATCTCAACTTAAGGTGCCGATGGTAAATCAATTCAAATATTTAGGAATTGACATTTTTACTAATTTGGAAAGTACTGTTGAGAATAATTATACTGTATGTTTAGATAAGATCAGAACCAACTTAGGGAAGTGGATGACAAAACCAATATCATTCGATGGCAGGATCGCAACCATAAAAATGATGGTATTACCTTTAATCAACTTCCTGAGCTCCATGCTTCCTCTGAACCCTCCAAAGGGATTTTGGGATAGACTGCAGAGTTTGATCAGTGAATTTATATGGAATTAAAAAAAAACAAGGATCAAATTTGCAACACTGCAGAGAGAGAAATTAGCCGGAGGCTGGGGCCTTCCAGATTTTAAAATTTATCATTGGTCATTTGTATTACGTACTATAAAATCATGGTTAGACCCATCAAATCCCACATCTTGGCGCTCTTTGGAAGCAAAGCTTATACATCCATGCAGATTACAGGATCTAATCTACACAGATATCCCTATCAAACAAGTCAGAACACTTTTTGGTCCCATTATTGAAAATGCTCTGGTAACTTGGAGACTGGTGACTGAGTACACCAATACAAACAATAAATGGCACTTTCATACTCCAATATTTTATAATCATAATTTATTGATAGGTGGTCGACCAGCAGCTTACCCTATATGGTCAAACAATGGGATTCATATACTTGGACAGTTATTTAATTGTAATGGTCTCCGCACATTCGAAGATTTGAAGGAACAGTATAACTTGTGTCGATTTTCTCGCTTTCTATATTTTCAGCTCCGTGCTGCCATGAAGACTTATGGAGTTCCATGGAACTCAGAGCTCCCTAAACATGACCTGGCAAAACAACTGTACAATACCACCAACACCAGGGGAACGGTATCAGCACTGTATGCCCAAATTTTGCAGGCATCTTACAAACCAATGGCAACTCAAATATTTTGGCAGAAAATGTATGCTCTGATTAACTCTGAAATATCATGGGAAACGGTATGGAATAATACCACCCGGGCTTCAAAAAACCCTAATTATCAAACCATACATCTAAAAATTGTTCACAGAGCATATTTTACTCCTAAACGTAGACATGCAATGAAGTTGGAATCATCCCCCTGCTGCCAATTATGTACACAAGGTTGCTTAGGCACCTTTACACATATGTTTTGGGAATGCCCTGGAGTACAGTTGTTTTGGTTACAGGTCACGAAATCCTTATCTAAAATTCTTAATAAGGAGGTTCCATGCTGTCCTGTACTATGTTTGTTGAATGATAATTCTCAGTTTCCTATGTCAACACATGAAAAAAGAGTTTGGATTTCTGGCTTAACGGCTGCTAAGAAAATGTTGGTAGTACGGTGGAAACCACCACACGCTCTATCATTAGATCATTGGTGGAACCTCCTGATAGACATTCTACAACTAGAGCTTTCTGTTGCACGGTCTCATGGGGCAAAGGACAAAACACTAAAATCTTGGTCAGAAGCTATCACAGTTGTTAAGAAACTTGCCTATGAAAGGGTGGGTTAATGGGTGGGGGGGAATGCAGATCACTCACCAGGGAGGGAAGAACTTTATTTTGAGTTATGTTTGGTTTTGTTTTGTGTTTATTTTGTTTTGTCTTTCAATTAGGTGCCAATAGGTGATTATGCCTGTGGAGGACTTTGGACTGGGGATTGGGAGCTTGGATGAAATAGGAGTATGTTTGGAGGGCCTTCTGTACATGCAGCGATTTGGACTTGAGTGTGAGAGTGCATGAGTGTGTGAATGTGTCTGATTTGGGGTGGGGGGTGGGGGGGTGGCCTCTGAGAAGTTAGAACATGTATGGCACCTTTGTTTTCGTTTTGTTTGTTTGTTTGTTGTTGTGATTCTTTTTTTATTTTTATTTTTTATATATGTATGCTTATATGTCGTGTGTGTGTATGTGTGACAGTATATGTGTGTATTTATATTTTGCTTCTTCTTTTTGTGTGTGTGTGCTTTCTTTTTTGTTGCTGTTGTTTGGATTTTCCTTGTCTTTGTTTGTTTGTTTGGAACATACAGTCAATAGTAGAGCTATATTGTTTTCCAACAGGAAATACATTTGAATTGTCTGTATGTTCTTATTTTATTTTATTATACTGATTTCCATTTTTTTTTGCTATATGTTGATATGAAAAATGAATAAAAAATTGTTAACAAAAAAAAAGATTACCCATATTCTTTTGCTGTGTTTAACCATAAATTAGGGGAAGGGCTAGGCATTTTTTTGTTAATTCATGCTGTTTGTTGATTCTGTTCATCGTCACGTAGTAGATTAAAGTGGTGGACTTTGCTGCCGCATCTTCATGGACTGGACTTCATGGACTTAAAATGGGACATATTTTAGTCCTACCTGAACAGGTGAACCCTACCTGAACAGGTGTGTCTTACAGGAAGAGTTGTGAGCCATTACCTTGATGATGCCTTGGCAGGTGGCTAGTGGCAGCCCCACCAGGCTGGTGTTATTGATGGACATGATTTGGTCGCCGATGCTGAGCCTCCCGGAGCGCGCCGCCGGCCCAACGTTCATCATGTTGGCCAGGATCACCGTCGGCAGGATGGAGCCCCACCCCGACTCCACAATCACCACACCCAGGATCTCCCCTTTGCACTTCTCTAGCTGCAGCTGATGGAGATGGTAGAAGAAAGAGAGGGTTAAATAGACAAAAGATAGCCGGACTATAGCCATCCAGGGCGTAATGGTTCTAAATCCCGATGTATACTTGGAGGGGTGCACGTAAGCTATGGTGGTGGACGTCCACAGTATGTTACAGTGACAGGTTGATAGACAAAGATGGCTGTTCTGTTAAAAGGATATATTAAACTTATACTGTGACATAACCATAAAGAGATAGCACTTTTTTTCTCCAATGGAAATGCAAACCACTACCACAATTATCCATTAACAACTTATACATTTCACATAGGCTGCATCTCAATTCAGGGGTTGCATCCTTCGAAGGACGCATTTGAAGACCGCTTACGTCACAGCGGCGCGTCAAGGCTGTCCGGCGGTGATTCTTCTCCCAATCCTCCAATAAAAGATAAAACAACAAATAAAACATGATTTCTGGCTCCATATTTCTCCTCCGCTGTCCGGTTTGAACTGCAGCTGTCAGGGTTGCTAGGCGACAGGAGCGGCGTGTGGTCACGCCCGCAACCCGGAATTGTTCCGTAGGCTAGACCGTCTCATTTTACAATGCTCGTTTGGCCTGCCACACCTTCATAGGCTGCGTCCTTCGAAGGGATGCGGCCCCTGAATTGAGATGCAGCCATAGACTTCCGAGTTGTGGTCTGTATCGACCCGACTGAAGGATATTACCATAGGCTGCACACTATATGAGGCTTGTATTTCCACCTAACCTACCTCTTTGCAGTTCTCAGAGTTCGAAAAGTGAATAAGGTCATCGTTGTACATCTCCTGGGTGTTGATGACATCACTGTACTGCTTCTGACTCAAGTCCTCTGGGTTGATGCCGTTAGCTCTCAGAAACTCCTGGTAGGCCACACTGAAGGCCTGGCCGATCGACTGGGCTATGAGCTGGGCCTGCAAAAACAGAGAGGGAGAGAGGGAGAGAGAGACAAAGAGTCATGGGGTAAGTGTCACATAACCCTCCTGGTGTAGTCAGGAGGGAATTCATAAAAAATCATAGGGATTGTGCACTTCTGGAAAAGTTTTTGATTTTTGGCAGGGTGTTAGGTATGGGCCTAAGGTTTTTTTAAAATCTGTGGATGCAATAATATTGAACAACTTACAATCATTCTAGTGTAAAAAATATTGTTTTGCATAAGCAACTATACCAGAAACTGGCTATTTCTGAAGCCAGTTCAAGTCAAATAAGGGGCAGAAATTGTTTCATTGTTCTATGAAATGCTCCAGAATGTGTTCGACCAGTTTAGCCAAGCTTTGCCATCGGATTCAGTTGGTTTTACTAAAATATTTAGTCCATTGTAAAATGTAAAAAAAACCTTTTGGCATAAATTAAACAAGGTGGTTTTCCTTAACCACTGAGACACAATTGGATGTTTCAAGGTCCTACTTCCCTATTTTCCCAAGACAAGAAGAATCATATTCTGAGGTAAGGGTACAGTAATTTTACATATTTTAGGGAACACTGACTTTCCCACATTTCTCTGTGTAGTTAGTTTGAAGTTGCTATGTTGATTACTGAGCTTGCTAGCTAGCTAATGTCTCCAAATTCCTCTTCATTTCGACATTGAAAGAAAATCAGCAGATTGAACAACCAAGGAAGTTGTGCTAAGTATATTTTAGTATTCGATTTGGGGAACGATTTGGGGACAGCTGTAACCACTTATTAGTGGGTAATAATACATGATAACATGAATATTTAATTTAAAGTGATGCATTTTCAGCCACATTTCAGACATGGGTGACTTGATTCCGCACAACAGCCTTCACTGATTAAAGCCAGGCCTACAGTTTAAACTGATCTTGATTACTGAGGTAGCTAGTCATAGAAATATAGCCCTGGAATGTATATGTAGCCAATTGCATTGTTAAATACATTCAATTCAGAAGTCTCTAAACATTAGATGACATTTCAATTCTGATGCGGCCATCCTTTTACATTTCAGGCTTCCGTATTCATATGCCAAGTCTGAAGATCTACATATCTCATCAAGAGTGATGAAAATACATTAAGTACAAGACAATGAATAGATTGGGCATTGTGTTGCTTGTGTCAACCGAAATCAAACAAAGATTTGCCATGTCCATATAAAATGGAGCGTTTTCTCAAAGCATATCAAACCCTTGAACAAGATTTGATAATATTTGCTGAAGCTAATATATCATTACCTCTCGGAGTGACATTGGAAAGATTAAATGATGGATCAGGGATAGCCCTCACCTTGGAAAAAAATCAAGCTAAACATCATCATGGATGTCAAGGACACTTCCGGTCTCATAATTTGCAGCGAGCCAGAAACAAGAGAGCAAGAGAGGAGTCAAGCAGTGAAGTGACTACTTTCAGTCCCAAAAAAAACAGGTCAAGTTTTAATGTTAGCCTAGAACGTAAAAAAGTGCAGTGTGTGTACTGTGAAAAACATGAAGATGATTCCACTGAGCCCATTCACAGGGCTAGGAGTGACAACTGTTCAAAGAATCTCCAGAAATGGGCCATGGAATCAAAAAACGGGTCAGTTTATGCCAGACTAAACACGGCAGTTGATGCAAGTGCTGAAGATATTAGTTATCATGCATCCTGCTACACAAAACTAAGCAATTATGCTCATGCAGAGGAAAGAAAGAAATCAGAAGCAATGAAAATGCCAATGCAGTATGATCCATTAATTATTCCTCAGCTTGTAGCATATGGGCAGTATAATGAATCTACCTTTAAGCTAGCTGACTTGAGGAAATTTTACGATCGTCGTCTGGGCTCAGACTGGAGTGGAACATATGTACATGGTGTACGATTCAAAGAGCACCTCCTAAAGAAGCTTGGGCCTGAGTGGTCCGCTTTCTCAGAGGGCCGTGATGTCTACATAGCCCACAAGAAGACAGTTGGTGCTGCAGTGGCTCAGACCTCTTGCCTTCAAGTGACCGAAGATGAGGCAAAGAACATTGTTGAAGTGGGTCTAATGCTGCCAAATACATCCTTCTGCAACAGATGCCTTTCAATGGATCCGTTACATCAACCTGTCTAACTGAACCATTTGCAAAACCTCTTCAGACCCTTCTAGATGTGTTGATGCAAGGCTCAGGCTCTGCTGAGCAGAATGAAGAGAATCAGGCCACCATCAATGCCAGGGTCAGAGAGCAATGCTGCAAAGCAAAGTAGTCTATCAGAGGAAGGAGAGCGAAACACCCTTTCTGCTCTATGTGGGACAGAAACTGCATGGAAATGATCACAATAAAGGTATCATCAAAACCTTCCATGCACTTGGCATGTTGGTATCTTAACCAACCATCTCACTCATGACAACGTGGGGGTTGAGCCTCCTCCTCTAACCCTTGAAGGTTCTGAAGGCACCTCTATCCAGCTTCTGGATGACTTTGCCATTGTGCCATATATCGCTGAATATTCTGGGGAAATCAAGCTGCCACCAATTCCAGATGCAACAGCCAGACCAGCTTTCACTGAGCAGGAGTCCCTGACGAAGCATGGCTAAACCATCTCCAAACGGTCCTAAGAGAAAAAGATGGAATACTTCAAGACACACCAGCGACCTACTCTGGATTCTTCTCTCATTGCCAACACATAGAAGATGTCAGGCCAAGGGCCACAGTTGGGGTTATCCCTGTTTTTTAGGAGAAGGCCTCATCTATGGCCATGCAGAAACACTCAATGCTTGTGGTCATGAGGGCAACTGACTTTGTAATTCCTGGTCAGATTCCTGTCATAGTGGCTGACTGCCCTCTGTATATGCAACAGAAAAAATGCCAGTGAAAATTCCCTGACAAGGTTGGTGAATCAAAAAAAAATGGGTTTCCTTCATATTGAGATGATATCCCAAGAGTGTGGAGGTAAGCTGTTAGCTGGCTCTGGATGGGACAAGATGTTTGCTCCTGCAAAGATCTTCAATACTGGTGTTGCAGCATCTCTACTAAGCGGCAAGTATCTCAAACTCACACAGTATGCCTACCAGCTTACCCTTGCCTGGCTCCATGTACTCAAACTACAGGCATATGAAGAGTACTGCCAAGAGGGCTATGGGCCTCATGAAAGCATGGAGATATGGGAGAGTCGACTCAGGAATAATGCTCCAACAGCCTCTTACTGGCTAACAGTGAGAGACTACCTCATGATCAACTGCCACCTTGGTCAGCAAGTGGCCAATTGGCCACTGACCCTGAATGCCCTTAAAGATTTGTGCCCGTTATTTGCCTTTGGGCATACAAATTATGCCCGCTGGGTGCCAGTATTCCTGAAGGACATGGCAAACCTGCCGGATACCCATCCAGCAGTCCACGAGGCATTCGTGGAGGGGAAGTTTGTGGTCCAACGTGGAGAAAAAAAATTCACCCTTATGGCCCTTGATCAGAGCCAGGAACACAGTATCAAGTTTCTGAAGGAGGACAGTGGTTCAAAGGGCCTGTATGCCCAGCAGCAGGAGAAGGAGATAAATTAGCTCTCGAAACCAGAAGTAATACGGGCCATTGACGGGTTTGAGGTTGCCTGTTTTATTGCCTCAAGCAAGAAGGAAAGTCTGGAATATCCAGAGTCCTCAGCTGCTGAACAGAAGAAGTTCCTGCACCATCTAAAAAAACTATGCAATCTTGCAAAGGAAGATAAAATAATCAATCCCTTCAAAGAAACGGGTACAGAGCTCATTACCCTAGGCACTGGTGAGGTCATTGACCATGAGATCTCCGATTGGGAAGCTCCCAATATCGGCAAAGCCATTTTCAAAGAGTTTGTAAGGGACAGAATAGAAAAAGCCACCAAGCCCCTATCTGATGTCATTCCAAGGGCCAATTTGTACACATTCACAAACAGGCCACACATGGATCTAAAGAAGGGTGCCAGCAAGTTGGAGTCTGCCAAGGCAAATACTGCTCTTGTCACCAAGCTCTTCATGTCCTTACAAGCCCGTCTGGACATTGATGACTTCTTCAAGCATGAAAATCAGCGTGAGCCGCCATCTTTATCCGATCAAGGCAAGCTGCGGTCAGGAACCAAGTCAGATATTCTTGGGTGCTTACCAGGAATGTCAGGTCCTGGCCCCTCTCCATCAGCCAAAGAAGCTTCTGTGGTTGTGCTTGATATGGCAGCAGTCATACACATCATTAAATCCCAGCGTGCCAGAGTGTTTGGAGAGTACACTCAGATGGACTTGATGCCATACTTACATAGCCTGATAACTGACAGGACGACAAGAGTGGATGCAGTCTGGGACAAGTATATAGAGGCAAGACTCAAATCCCAGACTCGTGTCAAGCGTGGTCGGACAGCAGGGTGCAGAACAAGAGTCTCCGCTAAAATACCTCTGCCAAAGGGAGCTCAATGGCAAAATTTCCTCAGACAGTCAGAATAAAGATGTGCTGTTTCAGTACATCAGTGACGAACTTCAGAAGGCCACAGCAGGCTCAAAGTACCTCCTCCTGACAACGAAGGCTAACTTGGTCCTGAGCAACTGCTGACCTAGAAGCTTTGTCACCATGTCAGCTGGAGGAAGCAGACACCCGGATGATGTTACATTTACGTCATGCTGCTGAACAGGGTCACACCAAGGCTAACCTATGGACAGTAGACAGTGATGTGGTTGTGCTGGCCATCACTCTGTTCCAGGAGTTGGGGCTCTCAGAGCTATGGATTGGTTTTGGATCAGGGAAGGCATACAAAGATATCCCAATCCAGCTCATCTCAGGAATGCTGGGACCTCAAAAATGCCAAGCACTGCCCCTCTTCCATGTGCTCACAGGACATGACGTGGTATCAGCAATGTATGGAATTGGCAAGAAAACTGGATGAAATGCATTGCAGCTTACCCAGAAGTCACGAAAACCCTCATTGCGATCACCCAAGATCCAACCAGCCTCACACTGGAATCAGTGCACATTCGAGTCCTCGAACGCTGGACTGTACTCATGTATAGTAAGAACTGCAGTGTCAAGTCAGCCAATGAAGCCCGGAAGCTTCTTTTTACTCATAGACTTAAGTCCCTGGACCAAGCATGCTTTATTCCAGCAGGGGAAGCGTGCCCTGCACACTGCAGGTTTTTTCTGGAGGCAATCCCTGTCCAAAACTCCAGAGATTTCCAACCCCAGTGAGTGGGGTTGGGAATGGAATGACAGAATCAAAGTCTGGGTGCCATATTGGACAGACCTGGAAGATGTCACAGCAAGGGATGTTCAATCCTCCTCAACTGTGGCTGTGTAGTTGCCTGTAAGGGCAACTGTAAGTGCCACCGAGCAGGACTTCGCTGGACTACATTGTGCAAGTGTGAGGGAGGCTGTAAGAATAATGTGAGGCGAGGGTCTAGAGGAAGGAATAGGGTTCAAGGAAGACAGGGCAAAGGGGAGGGCCTCAGCCACAACAGAAACCTTTAAATAAATATATAATGTTTGTAAGTATGTATTGTTCATTGTGTTATTTCACAAAAATTTGATATTGCTCCATCACATGTTGAAAAGCCAAATATAACTTCACTGTGGCTTAGTTCTGAAATTGTGATCTAAATCCTCAACAATGGTCCTTTTGGTCACCATGTGTGCTTTCTGACACAATAGTGCTAGCGACCTGTCCAATCAAAAAAGAAGAGCATACCTTGGCGGTAAAAAATATGGCTCTAGTGCCCTGACTAATATTTAATTGTGATTTTTTCAGAGATATTTACAGTTTATTTGCGCTAAATAGGACTATGATAATACATTTAACATAGAAATGGACTTAAAATAGTAAGACTATCAGAATTTGATTCCTTTTATCAAACAAAGCAGAAAAAATACATTATACAACAATTTAAGACTAAAGGAAGCTGAGATATAACCTTTTCTCTTTTCAGAGGGGGCCATTTTCAGGGCTCTCAAGTCTCACGCATTCGGCGTGAGACCCACGCAATCAACCCGATCACACGCTCACACGCCACACATTGTATTTCTCACGCAGAAAAATTGAATCATCCGGGATTTTGTTAAAGCCTCAAATATGATGTTTACATTGATTTTGCGTTGTGTTTCTTTGGGTCGTTCAC
>JAOPJL010033715.1:0-12788 GCA_027123545.1 Trisopterus esmarkii | reverse complement strand
TGTGTGTGTGTGTGTGTGTGTGTGTGTGTGTGTGTGTGTGTGTGTGTGTGTGTGTGTGTGTGTGTGTGTGTGTCACGCTGCTACGTCGATGGCGTACGTTTGCGTTGGGCGCGCGGAGGGGGAGGACGCGGATAGAAGTATTCCTGAAGCATGCTCAAAGTACTTAATTTTCTAGAACAATTCTTGAATAATAACTTATACGCTGCACAATTTACAGAAATAATAAAAAAAGCAATGTCTACAAACTGTATATTCGTGTAGACTCTTCTCCAGACTGATATAACTGATGAACTGAAATCGGATAATGTAACATGGTCGGCTAACTGTCTTCGGACAACTCCGGGATCCCTCTGGACATTTTAGCTATCGGATGCTCGTGTTGTATTCTATTATTTTTATTCAGTAAACACAGTCGCATCCGAAATGCATAAAGACCGGAGGCATTGCAGACGAAAGATTGGAGACAATAGCAGGTAAGGATAGCTAGCAAGCTGCAGCGGTAGCTATGCTTGCTAAAAAGCTATCTTGCCTTGTCTGCAGCCGCACTGAAACGCTGAGGTTTGTTGTTAAACTAACCCCATGGCTGGGGCTTTTTGTTACAGCTAAGGTGATTTTGGATTAAATAAATGCCAGAAATGACTATATAAATGGCTTATTCTTTAATAAGAACGATTACGAAACTTTATTTCGCTAGCTCGAAAGCACCAGCACAGTTGGCCAATACACATTGGAAATAAAGTTGGAGCATTGGGTGTTTACTTACTTTCATTATGAACCAAAACTGTACTTTATTCTAGTACTTCATACTTTATAATATGTCATATCAATTTGTGTAGCTGTCACGGCAGTTTTGTACTAGAGTAATAGAGACCTCTGCACATAACGTTGTTGCGTAAACACAGTAGAATCTAAAACAACCTATCTGAAACATAACATTGATTGACACTTGTTATTCTTCTTAGGTGGTTACACCAGCATCACGGACCATGGGGATATGGCCCATTCAAACACTGCACCGTGTAGCCATCAGCTGAACCATCACCAGGGGCTCTCGTCATTCAAACCATGTCCTCATCAGAGTCAAAGTGGCACACTAGCAGAACTGAAACCACCAGCCTGATCTTCAACAAGGACGCACTGCGTAACGGGGATAGTGCCAATGGAATTATGGTAGAGGCTCATGGCGTTAGTGGTGGCGGCAAATATGCTACCGGTGTCGGGGACCAAGTTGAGGTGGGGCAAGACTGCATGTCCGAGATATCCAGCAGTGACCTCTCCCTGCCCGAGGTTTGTGTCTCCACCAACAACGGTAGCTTTGAGGAAGACATGAACTATGAGGTCCAGCAAGCCTATCGTATATTCACCGGGTTCCTCCTGGACAAGTACAAGGGGATCACTGGTTCCTTCGTCCTCCCCGTTGGCCACTTGGAAGCACAGCGTGGAATCGGAGGAGTAGGGGGGCGGGGCCCCTCTCGGCTGAGACAGTCTATGTGTCTACAGACAATAGAGGAGAAGTTTGTCGGCCAGCAGTACGACAGCATCACAGAGTTCGTGGCGGATTTCAGGCTGATGTTGGAGAACTGCTACCGCTACCATGGCGTGGACCACTGGCTCTCCAAACAAGCTCAGAAGCTGGAGGTCATGCTGGAGCAGAAGCTTACGCTGCTGTCAAGGTACAGATCACTAAAGAAATGACTTCTTTAAAACCATGCTGCCAACTCAATTTCTAATTGACAGCGTGTATAATAATCATTATGTATAAAAGTCACAATTCAGGGACTTCAAATATTTAATTTAATTTAAGAAGGGCTGCCACACATGGTTAAAACGTCAACCTGTTCTCAAGGATGAGAACAGGTAGGGAAGTGAGGGGTATCTAGTCCAGAATCATCCAGATCTTCCCCGTCTAATTGCACCCAGTGTAACAGTTTACTGTTATAAAGATTTATCTCGCTCCACCGTGACCCATCATCCTCTGTTGTGATAATCCTTCTAAAGAATCTTTTTCTTTACATCTGCCGAACCAAGGACCCTGCGTGAGAAGACCACTTTGGCGGTGACCTCCACGGGGCGTTTTGGTGCGGAGGAGGAGCGAAATTCTGGGGGCACGTCCACGAGACGACGCTCCGCGCCTCGCAGCCTGACCACCATCACCGTGGGGGGCCACGAGTCCCTCATGGTGCAGAGCCTCAGGCTGGAGGAGCTGCAGAGGGTCAAGGATGAGAAGAGGTGAGCCACTGGGACAGGAAAGAGAAGAATGACCACGCTGTTGGGTTGCAATTACCTTCTTGACATTGAGTCGCTTAGCAGTCAAAAGCGACTAGATTAAAGAATATTATTATTTTCATATATATATATATATATATATATATATATATATATATGTTATAGCTGGTATATTCAGTTTGATGTGTTCTGGTTGTGCTTAGAGTTCCACCCCCTCCCATTTGCCCCTGAGAACTCATATTGCACATTTCAAACTATTTATCTATTAATAACTATTACTATAACTATCTATTAATAACTATTTTATTTTTTAACTTTATTGTATATATAGAGTTTTTTCTTAACCTTGCACTATTTAGAATTATTTATTGTAAATATTTCTTATTCTATTTTACCTCGCACCTCACTCCTTTTGTATTGCACATATTTTGGAATTGACATAAAAAAAAATGTTTACTGAAAAAACTTTTTATGTATCTTTGGCGTAACTCAGGCAACGTGAGCTGGAAAAGAAGGAGGCAGAGGAGACCTCGGCCAAGGAGTTGGAGGAGTGGGAACAGAGCCTGCTCTCCCAGGCCCTCCCGCACCCCTTGGACACCCTCTGGGAGCTCCCCGCCATCGGGCACTTCCTGTGCCTGGCGCAGACGGCCCTCAACCTCCCCGAGATCGTCTTCTTCGAGCTGGAGCGCAGTCTTCTAATGCCCCGCTGCAGCCTCTTCCTCTCCAAGGTCATGTCCTCGCTGCTGTGCACGCCGCAGAAGAGGCTCACCGTGCACCGCCAGCCGCCCCTGCCCTACAGCCGCTGGGAGCGGGAGCTGAGGCAGCAGGTCCTGGCCTGGTTCCGCGCCACAGGGGCCTCCGACGACCAGCCCGGTCGGGCGGAGCAGCTGGGGCTCTGCCACCAGTTCTTCTGCGTCCTGGGCAAGTCGAGCCCGCTGGAGGAGCTGCCCTTCCACCTGCTGCCCTTCTACCAGCGCGTGTGGCTGCTGAAGGGGCTCTGCGACCACGTGTACGAGACCCAGAAGGAGGTGCAGGACGCGGTCTTGGCCCAGCCCATCCACGAGTGCAGGGAGTCCATCTTGGGCTACGACGGCGTGGAGAACGCGTACATACACTTCCCGCACTTCTGCGGGGCCGACCTGCGGATCTACTTCCAGAGCCCCTGCCCGCCCCCCGCCTTCCCCTTCCCGGCGCTCTGGGCGAGGAAGGTGGACGTCAAGCCGGAGGCGGGGCGCGGCGTGACGGACGGGGAGGACTGGAAAGGGACGGGGTGTTACGGTGTCTCTATGGTAACGGGGGAGTTTGAAGATGAAGGAGAACAGGAGGGGAAACATGCACATTTCAAAAGGGAGAACGGAGGCGGCGAAGGGAAACACGAAAGGTTGACTCTGTCGCCTCTGAAGGAGGCGGAGTCTGACCCGGGTGCCGTCGAGGCAGTTTGGACGAGTGTTGTGGACTCTGAGTCCAATTTGAAAGTGCACGCAAACTCCTCGCGATCACGCCTCAAAAACCCGGCCGGAGACGGCGTTGACGAAGTCCACTCGAAACAGAGCTCTGCGCGCCGTTCCAAAAGAGTCAAGCAGGAGGCGTGCCTCCCGGGGGACTCCGGACGCACCATCAAGGCCGAGACCCACGAGCCTTGCCTCAGCGTGGGGGAGCACTGCTACACGGGCAGGTCCCCGGTTAGCTCCATGAACCTGGCGTCTCCCCCTAGACCCACAGATGCCAAAACTCAAGGAGGCCCAAGTCCCCCTCTGGGACAGCAGGCCCTCTCCCCGTGTTCCGAATGTTCTATAAGCAGCAGTGTTAAATTGGGCCGGGACAAGTGTCGCTGTAGCGCTGCGACCACCGCGGCCGCTGCCCCCTCCTCATTCTCCTCCTCTTCATCTGAAAGCGCGCAAATTTTGAGTGAAGAGAAGACGGCTGACGGAATTACAGGGACTAGAAAAAGAAAGCGAAAGAAAAAGCGAGAGTGGGTGCAGCCGGTGGGGACGAGGGAGCAAAGAAGGCTGCAGAGTTTGGAGAGGCCGAGATTTTGTAAGACAAGGTCGACCAAGACAACTGCAGAGCAGGCTGAACCCTCAGCCCCACAGAAGGGCAGAAGGAGTAGAGCCAAGGCCGGTGAGGAATATCGGTCTTTACTCTATTATCATGAAATTCAATAATTGTTTAGCAGTTTTTTAGTTTTTTTAATGATTTTTTTTGATGAAGCCGTTAATGTTTTAATTGAGGTTATACAACACTGCTATAACTTCTTCCTGTGTGAATTGTCATTTGAGGATGTAATTCAGTGGTGAATGTGGTAATTGGTCCACAGTTATTTTGTGAAAGAGTTTTCTCTGCTAAAGACAAACCACTAGCGAGAAAAGCAGATAGAATGAGGTTAGTGTCGCGGAAATTAAAACAGTATAATTTTTGTTAACGTTTGACTATGTCACATATTTTTTTGCTATACATTTAAAGTGTCTTGATGAGAAGGGAGTTGAATTAACCAATCCAAAACCAAGACCTGTGTTTTGTTCTTTTATTTAAAGGGAGGAAACTCGAAACTTCTTCAAATGAAATAAAACAGGAACCCCTGGTTGAACCACCATTTAAGGTAGTCTTACTTTTTCACTATCGCCCAAGGAAATCATGACTTTATCACAGTGACGATGTTCTCTTAGCGGTGACACACCATCCTAGTTTAGTAACGCTTGATGTTATCTTCAGTTGAGAACCTTTCCTCTATTCTGATCGGTTTCTTCTTGTTTGTGTTTGGCCGTCTCCTTCCTGCCCCCAGTTGGTGTGTTCAAGCATCGAAGAGCTACGTGAGCTGATCAGCAGGACGGAGGACCAGCTGGACACACTGCAGAGCGACAAGAAGAGATCGGTTAGATCCAACGTCATTACGAACGTCACTACTTCTGTATCGGTCCTTCAGTGCGTCTCACTGAAGGACGCCAAGTAACGCCACACTTTCAGGACGGAAATTTATTGTGTTCATATCTGGTTGCTGGAAAGTCTGAATAACTGTGTGTGTGTTTGTGTGTGTGTGGTTGTGTGTGTGTGTGTGTGTCGTCGTCAAAAAAAGGGCCGGTGGTATTTGAAGAAGGAATCTGTGAAGGATCTCCACATCACGCTGATCAGACTGCTGAACGAGCTCTCGCCCTGGGAGCCCAAACTGGTGAAGGCCTTTCAAAGGAACAGGTAGGACAGGTCACACTGACGAACTGATGGTATTCTATTTAATGCTGCTCGGTTTAAGGGATGGGATGCTTTCACTGCAGCTGAGCAGGAGGCCTCAGTTGGGCTAACGCAGCCATCTCACCCCACATTATTGATAATAAGTTGTTTCACAGACTTTTCATGTATGTTTACGCAATGCAACATTATATTGCTGTCATAACATTGTCATTTTCCTGTTTTCTGCTTTCCGTTTGCTAGACTCCGTATGAAGAAAGAATGCGATGACTTCAGGAAACACCCCGACTACAGCAACTTTGTGCGTGAGGAGTGTCTGTCGTCATCATCGTCGTCGTCGTCCTCATTGGACCAGGAAGAAGGGAGCTCCGGGAGGGTCATGTGTGACCTGTCGGATCACTATAGAGAGATGGAGAAGGAAGACATTGAGCATGCTGTTCCCAAGGGCTTCTGGACCAGAGGTAATAAAACAACTTGTTATTTACTCATTCTAAGGCAATGCAAACTGAAACAACACATGTGACAGCTTGGATCAATATTGGGTCATGTTTTTCAAGTGGTTAACCATTGATTTTTTCGGAATTTGTAAAGGTGCATTCTGTTTGTCAAGATTCACAATGTATTAAACAATGTGGCATGCCTTTTGTCCCATCAGCCCCAGAGTGATTGAATAATCTGTCTTTTTAAAATGAATTCATCAAAACGTGATACATATTATTATCTGTCCGGACATGCATTTCCTGATAATTGGTTGGAGATGCTAAAAAGAGTCGCTGACTTTTAAATGAACTGTGAGAAGTAATGTAAAACACACTTTTATCTTTTCAGGAAACTCAACGCAGCTAGGGACTGAAGCTGCTGAAGAGGACGTGGTGACTCACGGTACATCGAGTCTCCCCAAACCCTTGCTAAGAAACACAGACGAGGACCTTAAACTTTGCAGAGGCCACTCTCTAACGGTGGACCCTTGTCTGCCGTCCCCCACGAACATTGTATTGGAATCTAGATCTGAACAAGGCTCAGGAGCCCAATCCAGGGACTTGAACCCAGTGCTAGTGGCTCCAGCACCAGCTTCTCCAAGAGCCAGAGTCCCCATCCTCCACCCCACCATTGGACTACCTTGGGGATACACGCCCATCCCAACTCTTTTTGCGAAGAGCGTGGGAAACAAAGTGACCTTAATGAAACGTCCTGCTGACTACCCGTGCCCCTTGAGTACTATTGCTAAGACTCAAAGATGTGTGGGCTCCATGCTTCCCTCCCTGACGTCTACGGCAAAATCTCCAGCCCTGCAGAAACCTCCTCCTCAGCCCCACCTGACCGGTCAGCCGACACATCCAGAAGCATCAGAACAGAGAAAAACAAACAAACAATTGGTAGCATCCACAGCAACTGCCTCCCTTGCTAAAGGCCCACCAGCCAAGCCGACGCAGATGGCGGTACCAAAGAGCCCAGTGAAAGTTGTCTACAGGGTGACAGAAGGGCTGGATCACGTTCTAAGGCAGGACTGCACCGGCCAAGTTAATCTCACTGTGCAGCCCCCCGTGGACCAAAAGACCGGAGAGAAGATCATGAATCAGGTTGTGATTCTCCCTTCGAAACTGCTCCTTCAAAACAATGAAAAGGTGTCTTTCAAGCATCACCCGACACCGTCTAAGAGCATCCCGGCCCCGGTCTCGACGACAGCCAGTCCCTTGTTATGTATGTCCACCAACGTGACTGGCTTCAGCATTCCAGAAGGACGGATCCCAGTTCAGAAAGTGGCTCCGCTGAAAGAAACCAGGACAACAAACACCCTATCTCCATCCGGTGCGTCTTGTCTCCCGCTGAACACTGTAACCACGACGAACTGCAAGGTGGCACGAGTCTGTAGTCTCCAGAGTGCCTCACAAATCCAATCGCTAATGCCAGCTTCCAGCAGCATTCTTGCTAACACCGAAGGCACTAAAGGCCCCAAACAGGAGTTGAAGACCGTATGTATCCGGGACTCGCAGTCTATTCTTGTCACCACAAGAGGAGGGAATACAGGAATAGTGAAAGTTCAGACACTGGCAGAACAGAGTGCACATGGGTCCTCACCTGCAAGCCCAGTCATAACCATCTCGCCTCAGTTCAAAGCCTTCCTCGTATCCAAAGGCTCCCCTCCTGTATCTACATCCTCTTCCTCTCCGACCATGTCCGTCACTGTACCCATGGGCACCTCACCAGCCCAGAGCCCTTTTGTTTCAAAGTCTCCTGTAACTTGCGCAACACCACCTCTCACCACAGCCTCTAGCATCGCTTCCCCTGCAGGAGTGGCTGCTACAGTGGGCCACAGCATCAGCCCTGCTTCTATTCTACCCACAAAGGGCCCACTAGCAGTAAAGACTGTAAATCCCCCGAACTCCCTGGTGAAATCCAACATGAATGTGCCGTCATTGCGCACCAGTACACCAACCGCTCCTACGCAGGAAACTTTAATAAGCAAGCCTGGCCTGAAACGGCCCAGTACTGAAGAGCGAACCCAGTTAACCAAGTTTATTCTGATGAGTCCTTCATCATCATGCCCCTCCTCCAATGCAGCTCTTCCAAAAGTCACCTCCCCGTTACCATCGCCGCCTCCTGGTTCCAGACTATTGTTCATCGGAGAGCCTGCTGCCGTGTCGTCCACCCCCACCTACATAGGAGGTATCCCCAAGCAGGTGCCTGCACCGGGCATCGCTCAACCACCAGTGGCCACATCCTTCTCCGGTGAAGGGATGAAGACGGGCCTGGCTCTGGGCCAACAATTGGGCAACGTGAAATCAGAGTCTTTGTCAAACCTTAAGAACTTCACTCTGCCATCAGGTAGGTTGGCTTTTAGTTGGTTTTATTACGTTCCGCTCATCTGTTTGTCATGCTTGTGGTCGACAACACAAGAAGACGGTGTGTTTTCTAAGAAAGGTAAGCAAAAGTGGGAGTTGTTTAATGCATATCCTGGTTATGTGTGTTGGCAGGTTTTGAGATTAACCACCCAGGGCAGATGAAACCCTTTGGACCGACCATTGACACTGTGCTGCAATCCCCTTCAAAAAGCACACCAGCCACAGCATCCACTGGACATCTCCTGCTTAAAGCTTCCAGTTTGGTTCCTGGCAGTCCCGTCCCACCGGCCTCCATGACAACCAGTTCTTCGCTGAAAGCAACCCCTCTCGTAGCAGTCCCCCGCAGAGAGACCTCCAGGTGCATGTCTACTGTCCCTACTTCCACCGGGTTAATCCTTGCAAAAGACCTTTCTCCCAACGTATGTGCACCACCGTTCAATAAGTCCTCCCTGGGCCTTCTGAATGTACATCCAAGCTCGGCCAAACCAACCACCTGCAGCACGGCCAACCAGCCCAGACACGTGATCCCTCCCGTGGGAAGTGCACCTCATTCTGTCATGCCTTCGAACCAACCTCCTTCTACTGTCCCCCACCAATCTACCTCCACTTCAAATACCACATGTAACTCTGTCAACACTAACACTTTACCTGTGACAATCCCCACCCCCAGCACCGCCTCTACTGCGGCAGCCGGCCCGGTTCAGCAGAGGATAGTCATAAACACTAGCACTCACCTGGCGGCCGGGACACAGATCCTCCTCAACAATGCGCGCTTTGTGGTTCCCCCTCAAGGTTTAGGCCCGGGTAGCCACGTGCTCATCATCTCGGGTCAAGCGGCGCCTCAAACGCCCAGCACAGGTAACTTCCCCAGCCCGGCAGCAGCTCCCCCCGCGGGGCTGAGGCCCGTCTCGGCAGCCCCGATTTCATTACCTATTTCGCCCCGACCCAGGATACCCAGTGTGCCCGCTCTGAGGTCTCCTGTTGTGGTACGCACACCTACTGTCGGGTTGCCTGCTCCAGTCAGATTTGTAGGAGCCCAGTCCCTGAGCTCGTCTTTGATGTCTAACGTGACAAAATTGGTGTCAGCTCTACCACAGTTACAAGTTAGCCGGGGGCTCTCCTCACCTGTCGCAGGGACATCATCTTTGGTCACATCCCCCATTAGGTTAGACTGCAAGCCAGCCCTTGTTTTCGCAACGAAAACCATTGCGCCTGTACCCAGAATCGCTCCAGCAGCTGTAAGGTTATCTGCCGGGACAACTAAACCAGCCCCTGTTACATCCCCTTTCCCACCCTCTAACACAACTCATTTGCCCACCACCACAGCACTTCCTCTTTCCTCCCTTTTAACAGCCAGTACATCCACTCTTTCCATCCCCTGCACTAGTACAGACCCTATAGCCTCTGTGACATCAGTCGTTGCACAGTCACCAGCAGGCATACCGGTTTTGGCATCTCCTCCCATTACCAAGGACCCCCTATCAGTTGCCACCCATGGCTTACCGGCTCATCTGAGAGCACTTGGCATCCCAGCAACATTCTCCCCTGCCAGTACTATGCCACAAGTAATGCTGCAGACCGGACCTACTGCCCTGCAGACAGGACCCACCGCCCTGCAGACAGGACCCACCGCCCTGCAGACAGGACCCACCGCCCTGCAGACAGGACCCAACGCCCTGCAGACAGGACCCACCGCCCTGCAGACAGGACCCACCGCCCTTCAGACAGGACCCAACGCCCTGCAGACAGGACCCACCGCCCTGCAGACAGGACCCACCGCCCTGCAAACCGGACCCAACCCATTAGTCAAACCACAGCTGACGATGTTGCAGCCACAGCAACCGGGCCACCGGCCACAAGTCGTTCCAACGGTGGCCGTGTCTCCAATTGCGAGTACGGTTTCTAGGATTCAGTCCTAGGATTCGTTCCCGTTGCTGCAGTTCAGCCCCTGGGAGGCGTGATCGACAGCATCCAAGGGTATCCTGTGGCCAACCCTTCACACCCTAGCAGCACTGCTGCAATGGCACCTGCTAAACCAATTACCAAGTAGTCCGTCGTTGTCATTATGGCAGCTCAAGCACAAGGAGAGCCCTTTCTTCAAACACAAAACAGAGCAACACACAAGCATAGAATCCAGTCGGGACGATGCCATTTTGAACACGCATATTCGAGAAGCCAGCGGACCAAGCCCACCTGCTCGCATGCACAAAACCCCCTGGCGAGCCTGGTAATCCTGCCTTGCACCGCTTAACACTTGGCACTGAGCGCTTCCCGAACATAACGTTTGCAGCTACAACATCTACAACTACTGCCAACCATGAATTCAGACCTTTTGCCAACTGATGGCAGGACTGATTGTGACACTACTATTAAACAATGCTCACTGGGAGGGCTGATAACATAGCCTCTAGGGTTCCTGAAGTTTCTACAGAAATGCATTTGCGTTATAGATTGATAGGTGATTCATCAGATCAGTTCATTGCTAGATTGAGTTATTTCACGGCCAGTAAACACAAATGCTATAGATCAGTAGACTGGTACAGTAGAAGAAAAAAAATGTGTGTTTGATACTTAACTCCTTCATGATATTTATTGACTGTGACATTGACATCGATTGGTATCACAATTTTCTAGTGTATCTGTCAGTTAAAATTGTCTTAATTGTATTTTTCTTTCCAAAAGAATGAACTTTGTAAAATAAATCTTGCTTTTTAGGATTCTCAAATTAATCAACGACTTTGTAAGACATGTTGGAGTATATAAACAGTGTTTTGAACTCGCATTTATTTATTTCTACCATATAGATTTTTCAGAAATATTTAGTAAGTACATTTTCATTTGATACATGCGGACATCTCTGCATCAAAATAAACAATGCAATTGTCCCCCTACCAGTGTACAGTGGATTGCTTCAGTTAAAGGTGACATTATACCACCAGGTGTGAGTGTGACTAGCCGTTACAAGCCGAAAATCTGGCTCTTCTGACAGCTCAAGTGCGTGTGTCCATCTAGATGCATTACGGTTGAGCAACACCCACTTGTGTTGTCAAAAGAGGCAGAATTTCAAAACGGCTTGAAACAGCTAACACCTGGTGGTACAATGTAAACTTTTAGGCTGGTTCTTTGAAAAAGGTTTTTCAGTAGATCCTATTGTGACGTTTGATCGTATAATCCATATTTTGTATAAACAGAACATGGATCATTAGTAGCCTTGATCATATCAACCAGGCAGCAGTATTAACACGAGATCGGGTAGTGAAACATGAAACATTTTAGATGTACAACGGTTTTTCAAAAGCTGGAGGCCATCAAGGAGAGTAGGGGGGAGGCAGAGGTCCGTCTGTGAGCTTCTCGTAGGCAGGAGGGGCATTGGGAACCTGAACACATGGGGAGACAATACCAACCATTAGACAATACAACTACTTGTTTTTCAGCAGCACTGTTTAACCCGCCGTTAAACAAACTGTGATTGCAATGGGAATAATGATGTTCCTTTGGTCATCTTTGGTGTCATCAAGCTGTCACGTTACTTTCCTCCCTCCCTTCTGACATGTTTTTTAATCTTTCAAGCCTCTGGTCTGGTGACTAAATAATCTCCAAAGTGCTTTAAATCTCTCGTTTGGACGCGTTTATTTTGAGTATTATTTTCCATGGTTCAATGTATTGAGGGGTATATGTTGGAGTAACACACGCGGTATGGTTCAGACAGAGGTGATACAGGAGAGGCTGTATGTTTATCTTACCACGAGACCCATGCTGCCACATTCAACAAGGGCCATCTTGTTATCCGCAGAGGTGTCGCTGTATTGACCTGCGTACCCCGGGGATCCAGACCTGGGGTTCTGGGAAAAGAGAAAATAAATAATCACGGGTGCTCTTGGTTCAGTCCATGTCCAGAAATACAGGTCTACAAAGACATGGTAAAGACAAGGTATAGGAGATGAAATGCAATAGGACTATGTTCATTCAGATGCAGAAAGAACTTGTTTGGCTACAGGCCCATCATAATTGTGGATTCAACACTAACTACATTTTCCAAATGTAGGCCTTTTCACAATTTAGGCCTAATTGTCTTCCTTTGCTAAATCACGTCACTGTGTCCCACTTAACCCTGCATTTGTATAATTTCTGTGATTTCTGTAGCCAATTAATTTGACACATTTTGACAATTGGACAATTGAAATGGTGATCTTACTCTGAGGACTTGATAGCCCTTTCGTCTCCTGAAGTACCAGCAGCTCACGATCAGGAGAGCTGCTATAATGATGACGAGCAGAGCAACCCCTACCGCCCTGCAGACACGTGGAGAGAGATGAGCAACAAACAACGAAGAAATCAAGAGCCATCGTATTTTTATTGTTTTAGATGATAATTATGGTTGACCCACTCTTCAGCTCTGACGAGGCCACCGCGTCTACTGGCGAAGTAAATGTTGAATTCCCCACGAGGCATCCCGTCAGTGTGGTTACACGACATACGCCTGAAGTTACCATATATTAAATATAGATACATACAAACATAGGCTACATTAATACA
>JAOPJL010033673.1:0-12901 GCA_027123545.1 Trisopterus esmarkii | reverse complement strand
TATTTCTTTGTGAAGGCTTTTTATACATTTAAAGATATACAATTGGGATAATGTGAATTATTAATTTTGCTAACATTATCGATATTTGAACCAAATACTTATATTTTTCATTATTTTGAATCATGTTTGACAACACAATACATTGTTTGAACACTTTACTGATTTTAATGGAAAAAGTTAATGGGGAATAGGTTCATTTTCTGTGGAATTGGTACAATCTCAGTACAATGTGTATTCAATAGATTAGGTTATATTATTTTATCAATGGGGTAGAACAAAAGGAACTGTGTGGCCTAAAAACCAAAGGGATTGATGGGATTCAATGAATGATTCAAAGCACAGAATAATTGCACATGTTTGTAGCTGGTGATCAATAACTTTTAATCTCCACCATACAACAACACAACATGTGTTCCACCTTACACAAAGCTCCCAGTGACTACATGTAAAGATTCTCCCCATGTGTGAGTACCCTGACTTCCCTCTGCTCTCCATCCTCTCATTTTATTTATTTTCTCCTCTCTCCTTCCTCTCTTCCCTTACTCCTCTATCCTCCAACATTTAAAGCTCATCAGCTATCTATGCTCTCCTTTCTAGCTCACCCCAGTACAGATCTGTCTGTGCACACACCAGTGACGCACAGTGCGGTTTGTGGCTGGTGAGGCACTGACTTTTTTGGAGTCAGATTTACAAATATATGAACCCAATAGTGTAGCTTAAACGCACCATTCAGTTGGCAGCTTGCACATTGACTACTGTTTATTTACTGTTATTGTTTCATATCAATCTTCTTTACACACACACATAGTTAGGATAGATATTTGGCCAAGGAAAAACATTAATTTTATAGTGGCTCAGAGGAAAAGCGCATTTTTCTGTTCTGTCTGTTCTTAATTTGCCATCGCAATTCCACAATTACTACTAGTATTCAATGTAGTGCAGTGTATGCATCAGTGTATGCACCTTTACTTGTAAATGAAGTCGATTCTCTTCCAATCCTTCTGGACAAAAAACTTGTGACTTTGATATAAAAGTCCTCCTTATCTTACTTTAGTTTTACAAGTCTCCGTCAAAATAATTGATTGTTCCCCAATCATCACATTTGTATGTCCTGTTTATATGAGGTGTTTGCTTGTTTTTTGTGTGTTATTTTCAAATAGGCCTACATTTGAGTTTGGTTCACTTCAGTCTGGTTTTGATTTAGATGTAATATTCTTTATTAGCCACTTGTCACGGTATCTGCTGTAAGTAGCAGGGTCATGAGATGAAACACAAACAAATAGATGCACAGAATGTGCACTCAGCCAGAGCAGCAGGCAACCATACCACTGTACCACTTGACCGGCAAAGCAGAAGAAACTGCCTAGGTATCTATTTTTACCACTTTTCACTCGCCACAGGAAGTTTTTTTTTTTTTTGTATAGGTAAGACCTTGTGAGACAGTGTTTGAACAATTAAAATACAACCTCATGACATCGACGCATCAATTCTTAATAGGTCTATTCCAATCAAGGCTTTACCAAATACAAATTTAAGTCACCTGTAACGACCCAGGTGGGTCTCTCAAGACTCCGCCCATTTGTGCTGCTTGCCTGTTCTGTCACCTCCCTTTCTTGTCTGCAGGTCTCAGGTGTGTGCAATGACCCTGCTGATTGGGGAGGGTAGAAAGGACCTGCCGTGCCAACATCCGGGGTCTCTGCTCTCCTCTCCTCTGCTGGCTTTAGGCTTTTGTTTGGTTGTTTACATGACTGATCTCACACCACACTTTTGGTTACATCGCATTTTACTGACTTACACCACATCCCATTAACTTTACCTTAGTTTCTGTTCAATCTTATTTAATAAACATTGTTATTCCTTTACCCTGCGTGTGGCCTCCTCAGTTGATGTTTCTGCCAGAGCCAAGCATGTTACATACCCATCTCATTTGTATGAACCCAAAGGATTAAAGGTATTCGGAAATGTGATAAGAGGAGTAAAGAGGCAATTTCTCAGGTTGGCAATGCAACTGCGTGTGCCATTTATTAATCAACAAAGTGCAAAAATAGCAACAAATCAGATTTTATAAAAATAGCATCTCTTGCTGAACATGAAGCAGAACATGAATGGAATGTTTTTACTGCTCTTTTGTGTAGAACAAAACATGAGGTTGCACGCTATGTGTTTCCTGTACTGTGGAAACCCCCTTGGTCAGGTCATCATACCGCTCCCATGCCGAGAACGTCCTCCTGCAGAATGCCACATAGTGTCCCATAGCTTGCCAGTCATGCCCTGGAGTAAAATGAACAACGCCCCTAAGGAGGAACTGCTCATTTCCAATGGTGATGTCCATGGGAAAGTCTTGGAGTCTGTAGGTGCACTCTGCAGCAATTTCGACCCACAGTGCTGCACCTGTGGAGTAACCATGGTCAACCATACCAATGCAAAGGGGCGCTGGCATGAAAGGGTCCACTTCCATTGATGGCTTAGCTGCTTCTGTGTTTAGAGGTCTTAGGCATATTGAGGGTTGCAGTTCGACTCCCTCCACAAGTGCTGCCTGGAGACCTTGAATGCCCTCTCTTTCTATAATGCCCCCATCAACAGGTACTAGGGGAACTGGCCTCCTGACAGGCAAACCCCTCCTGCTGTCTGAATTTGAGCACTGGGTCTCTGTCACCAGACTAGGAGCATGGTTCATCAACCTTGTGATGATATGGGCAATGTTACACACGGAATTAACCTGCTTTGCTCCTGAATGCAGTACTTTGTGGTCAAAAATGTTCAGGAGGATTTCTGCCCTCTGTCTGTAGGCATCATTGTTGATTCCCTTTGTCACAATGCTTGTGACTAACTTGAACATTTCACTGTTTTCCTGGTGACTTTGTATGTATATTCTGAAATTTTCTCTGTCACAGAATGCAGAGCAGAGACACTGACAGAATGAGTCAAATGCACATGTGTTTTGAAGACTGACCTGTGCCTTGCCTATCTTAACAGGTTTGGTCAGATTGCCATTTGGTAGAAGGCCAATTAGCATTTTTTGTTTTTTAGGAGCTGTGTCAACATGAAGCCACTCTGGGCATGGGGTTAGATAGCTTTTTCTTTTTTTGGGTGGTACAGCAAAGCCTCTCCAGTTTTCCATGGGGTTGTCTTCTGCCTCCCCTTCAACTGGAGGTGTCTCCATTTTATTTGGCTCTGTGTCCTTTGAATGGACTGAGAGCGCTGCAGAGGAAAGCCGCATCTGTCCTTCGATGTAACCAAGGTGTGTTCTAATGAAACGGTCCAGGCATATGGGCAGGTTTTCATGTTTAAATAAGCCACGTTTCAGATTTTTGAAATCCGCCTCTACATGAGCAGAACTGCCGGTGGCCGTGCTGCCTGCAAAATATTTGACCATCCCACCAGTCCATATTGGCAGGTATGAGCACATCCTGATTAAGTGAGGAAGCAGCTCAGGAAGGAAATGCAGATTATCCCGGTCACCCCCATGTGATGCAAGTGTTCTGCTCTCAACACAGATTTCGGCAACCCAGGATCTTGCATCCATGTTGCATTCAGTCACTGAATGGCTGGATGTTTCAGTCACTCCGCTTTGGTCCATATCATCATCCAGGCATATGTCAGGGTTGTAGCCCTCTGCAATTCTTTTTTTGAGACCTGTTTTACAGATTTCGGAGTTGACTGGTCTGCCATGTTCATCATTTCCCTCTGACTTGCTAAGGGCCACAACTGCAATTGACTGGATGAGGTGTCTTGCATCTTCAATTGAGTGGCATTGCAAAAGCTGTGCAAATGCCCTCACATAAAAGTCCTTCACTCTGCGTCCCTTTTTTCGTAGACATTCCCATCGAGTGATGAGTTTGATGCAATGGGCAACATCTACTCGTATGAAGCAGGGAGGTAACTGATGTGAGTCTGCGTGACCCAGTAGTACACCAAAGCAGGTATTAATGTAAGCCCTTAGGTCGGGCTGAGGTGTGAAGGCCTTGACAAGAGCCCCTAATAATGCCAGTGAGAAATCTGACACAGCCTCTTTTGGAATTGGTGCCCCTGCTCTATGCCACTCAATTAGCCAGTTTGCAATGCTGTCAATGTTGTGCTTTTCAGACAGAATCTGTACTACCGGTGTGTGTATACCAGTGTGAGCAGACAGGACTCCTTGATATAGGAATATGTGGCCAGATTTATCTGTTGGTCTGCTCAGTCGTCTTACCAAACCACCAGTGGCATCAAAGCTAACACAGGACCCATGGAGCTTTGAAAGGGACTTGTACACCTCCATCTGCGAAGGGGTCCAGTAGTGGCAAAAGAACTTGTCCAGCCCAATGTCAAAAATGCTCCCACTCAAACTGGCACTGTACTTCAGAAGCTGCAGTGACAAGACCGGATCTGTGTGCTGCAACTCCTTACTTCCCCTGTCTGACTTTGCCTTTCTCAGAGTAGATAGGCTGGGTAGGTGGCTTGGCTCAGGGTCGCCCATGGACATCAGCTCTTTGGCCTTGGCTGCTCTCCACACATGAGGAAGTTGTTTCCCCCGCCAGAGCTCCTCCGACACCTTCACCCTCTCTTCACCGGCTAAATGTCGTTTTCCTTTGCCGCTGTGGAGACTTTCATTCACCTGTTCCAGTGAGCAGTCCAGGATCACGGGTTCATGCTCCTTTGGCAGTGTGTCTGCAGGTATCTGCAGTGTACCATGGCATTCTGTGCAGCTACCAACTATAATTAGGCACCTTGAGGCACTGTTGGGGTGCACTTTTGCCCTTTTAAAGGTAAGGGTACATTCAGACTGTTTTGCTCTCCAAATTTTCTCACTTAGAAGGCGAGTCCAAGAGGGCTTTAAAATTGAATAACGCCTTGCATTGCTTTTGGTTTCACTGCACTGGTACAGTGCTTCCTCCAAAAACTGCTCCTTCCATTCCTGAAAAGGAATCTGCAGTTCGAACACAACTGTGTCCGATTGGTGGTCATCTGAACTGGGAGACTCCTCAGGATGTTCCTCCATCTTCCCCAGCTTTTCCCAAATGTCATGCCTATTCAGTTTGACATAGGTGTACAGGGCTTTTGGTGTCATTCTGCATCCAAGCTCCTCACTCAGATTTGCCCAGATTGCATGTGAGGGTGGCACAATGTCCTGGCCATGCAATATGTCGTCCTTGGCTGCCAACATAACTTTAGTGACCTCATCGTGGCCACAAGATGGGATCCTCGGCATCTAAGGGAAAACCATTACATTTGTAATTAATGTCTGGTTGAATTTTTGATCACAGCATGTACGTCTATTACAAGAAGTAATGTTTTGTAATTTCAGTTTTAATGTAATTTATGTACAATCCTTGCTTGTTATGTTGTTAGTTCATGTTAATAAATGTGATGACTGTTCAGTTAGATCTAGTTGTCATTGAGATGCAATATAACTCTCTAGGTCTTCACACTCAATGGTTTGACAATGTCTCTTACAAATCTGAGGTCTTAAAGTATTGTATATGGTAAAACGATGTGTAACCAGATATCCAATTTAACATGAGATGCATACATTCTCCATAGGTTTGTTATAGATATATTATACTACACATATCTTTGGTCCATATCAGCCTATCATATGCTATCAACACCTTTGCATTTGGGCATGTAATGAGGTACAATGTGCCCTCGTACTCCTAGCGCAAAACGTTTAAGCAGCACTAAGGAGTTTTTTGCTCCCCTAGTAATTTCCCTACCGACACCCATGGCAAGGCCGGAGATGCCATTCTCCGTATTAAAAGTAATTGTAGCGGCACAATTTTTTTCAAGTTGTTATTTTAAGGTAGAATTGTTACAATTTGTTATTTTAATTTACTGATATTGGTGCGCTACTACCATTTACTGGATAAACGGTACCTCCACTGTACATTAGCCATGCCCATCCTCCACTACTCGTGTCAGCTCCAAATTGATACGTTGAGTTTTTCTCCCACGATGAGCTGTTAGTTTGCTAATGACTAGCAGCTTTTTTATCATATGCATTTCATTTCTTATCTAAAACGAATGTATTTAAAACATAGTTCAATTTGAGTAATTTCTGGTCAAACATTAAGTTTTACTAAAGAAATGTGTAATGTTGGGTGCTATATCTTACCTTTGACAGATGAAGTTCTTTGCAGTTATTTGGGGTTCCTTTTTTTTCAAGAACAATCACCAGAAAGTAGGCTACAGATTGGTGAAATAACTATATCTCTCAAGTTTATTGTGGTGTTAAGTAATCCTGTCGCTCATTACTCCTCTTCAAAAACCTGCTCTCTACCAGCGGCTTCCAGCTGTGCACCCCGTTGTGCAGGTCAAAAGGGATTGGGGGACGATAGAGAGGTCACCCAATCACTTGATCCCAGAGTTCCATAGAGACCCTGACCTTCACTGGCTATCCCAAGTCCAGTTTCATGGTCCCCCGAACCCCCCCCCTGACCCACCTGTCCAGTTGTTGTCAATTACAGAAGCTGGAGGAGAGGGCACACAGGTTCAGTCCGAGGTCAGAAACACGAGTAAACAATGAACATACGTAGCACGGAGAAATACAATGAACACAACCTGAAATGACGAGAACGCAACGAGTAACAAGAATACAAGACAGCACAAACCTGGCACAAACGATAGAGACCATTTTGCCGCGATTTGAAGGTTGACGGTGGGCTGTGTTGCATAACAAGAGGGCAAAATAAAGTTGTATTAATTACTTAAAAAGTAAAGTATCAAAAACATTTCTTTTAACAGCACAAACCAGCACTAACGTAGCACTAAACATAGAGACCATTTTGACGCGATTTGAAGATGGAGGGGGGGCTGAGTGACGTCACGTGAGAAAAATCAAACTGGAATACCTTTTAAACTATAGTTGCACAAATATTTCTTTTGACTGCACAAACCAGCACAAACGTAGCACTAACGATAGAGACCACTTTGACGCGATTTGAAGGAGGACGGGGGGCTGAGTGACGTCATGTGTGAAAAATCAAACGGGAACAACTAAGAAACCATAATAGCAAAACAATTTATTTTGACGGCACAAACCAGCACAAACGTAGCACTAACGATTGGGACTATTTTGATGAGATTTGGGCGTGAACGGGGGGCTGGGTGACGTCACATGCCAGAAAATGCAATTTTGAATTACTCAAAATCCTTACCAGCACAAACGATACTTTTTACGGCACAAACCAGCACAAACCTAGCACAAACGAACAGCAGTGTTATTTTAATATTTTGAATGAGACGGGGGGCCAACTTCACACAGGTGATAAACAAGCTACCCCCTAGGGCACTTAGACTATGTTTAGTACCCTATAAGGCTTTATGTTGTTTAAAAAAAAGCTTATTGCATCACCTGCCACAAGTAAATGGACAGTAGCACTAGGCTCACTTCATTTGTCCTATTTGCTGGTTAGCATTGTAACATTAAAAAACAGTGGAACATTTAGCCTGTGGATTTCTTCTGACCCAACAGATGGGATGACAATCCAGCACCAACGTTTTCGGACTACAAATCCTGTAGACGATATATCACAATGCAAGCTAGAGGGATGTTTCGACTCCATTAAGGAAAACCGTGGAGGAGATCTTTTGCGTCTCATCCAGAGGAGACATCCCGCAGTGCATGCAGGGCGCGTCTACAACTGATACATGATACACTGCATCAAAGAGGACAGCCAACAGCCACACTAGACCCCTAAGTGATGAAACAAACCTTGCACGATATCTGTTCAATTAGCAACAGCTCTGTACTGGCAACAGTAAATGGTCAAATGGAATTCTGTTGCAATCAACCACTCAAATATCAGGGAGACGGTTATAGGAACCGCCAGGATTGAACGTGAAAGACTCAGAAAAGCTCTGCAATAAAAGCTTCTGATGTTAATGGTAGGAGCAGCAACATGTAGGGAGTGCTCTATTCTTGGACTTGAGAAGTTCCCTTACTTAAGCAGTAAGGAAACATACAGAGAAGAACACTGGAAGCTCTTTCTCATCAATCGTACACACTGTTCTGGGGAATATAATTTAACACGAGTCAAAGTCAAAGTCCTTTTTTATGTAAATTCAGCAAAATGTACAGGACATACAGGATCAAAATTACGATACGGTAGACAGACGACACTGTCTACCCTTTTTGGCTTTAGGGAAAGGGGGGGCAGAGTGGGGAGGGAGTTGAGCATTCAAATCTATTCAGTTACTAATGACTGATGATGGTGCTTGAATGGTTAAAGCAGAGTCACTGATGAGGAGGGGATCCAGGGGATGTATGATGAGCAAACTGATGAGGATGGGGACTCCAAAAAAAAAAAGGACTACAAATTTGAGGTGGCGTTCGACAGTCTGCATGGGCGTCCTCTGCTTCAAGGTGTAAGATGCTCCGCCTACACTTTACAGTTAGCACTAATGGATGCCATGAAGGAGTATAGTCATGCGTCCAACCTCATAGCAAAGGCTAGGGATGTCCCGTGCCAAAAATAAGGGGTAACAATCAAGCTATAATAGATTGCATAACACAATGGCATTTAACCCATGATATGCTAGACTGACTTTGTGAGCTTTTTGTTAGAATATGGCCGAGAGAAACCCAGCGCTGCGTCTTAGTGCAGCAGAATGGCAGAAGATGCACTGCAACCTTCCAAAATAGCAACAAAATGCCTACAATTTGACCAGTTAACAGTAGGAGATTGTGAGGGACCGGCGTGGTCACCCCATGTATCTGGGATACGGCCAACCGGATTCAGAGAGTGTGGGCAAAAATGAGGGCAATTGTCTCAGGACAAAAAAAGTAAGTTTTATTTTCTTCCCAAAACATTCACAACAAAATAAAGCAACGTTCTCAACGATTCTCACCTTCTCACAGAGATTTCTATCGAATGTGGCTAAAATGCAAAGTCGAAATGGAGGGGTGCTGATTCTTCAATGCTGTGGACCAATGCTGTTCGACAATGTAGCTTTCGTCTCTGCCGTTTTTTCTTGACCCACATTACAAAGTCCTCCTCACTGACCACCAAGCTGACCTGGCTGAAGTCCACCTCCCTAGATCGTGGAAAACATTTCAGTCCAGGGCTACATCCTCAGGCATTACACTGTCAAATTTGTGAGACGCGTATGCTAAAGAGAGGCTAGACATAAAAGAAGCGAAAGCATCATTGGACTTGCATGTCTAGCTCAAACCCTGACCTATACAAACTTGCCATGAGTGTGCTGACTGTGCCTGTTACACAGGTTAGCATAGAGCGTTCTTTTTTGTCTCTCAAATGTATTCTTTCCACTTTGCACAGCAATCTAGACAATCTTTTCCCTTAGGCTGTATAAGCAGTTTGGTATGTAAGCTTGGTAGCTGTCTATATGAAAACAATAACATGAGTTCAAAGAGGATAGAGCATCTTAACATACTGGGCAGTGTGTTATGTTAATTTGCGCTTCATTTCTAATCGAGAAGGTTTTGTTGGAAATGATTTTCCAGACATTAGTTCTGAAGGAGGAAAAACTTGGTTTCCTACAGTTGAACAAACAAACAAATATGGGCCTTCTGCATTATTGATGGCCTACCTTTTCTCCTTTGATATGGACTTTTTATATTGCCCATGTTTGTGTTTCAATACAGCCTGATTTAAAAATGTTGCCGACAGTCAGAAAGGAAAAATTTGAAAGGAAATGTAAAATCTAAAACTGCAAGAGATATAATGTATTTTTTTTTTCATTTCAAAGTTGAAGGCAAACTTATTACAGAAGTTTGCCTTCAACTTAAAATGTTTCCAAAACATTTTAAAATGGTGCATTGCTTTTAGCTTTCACCTGCACACACACCCATCCTATTGTTATTTAATAACATTTGTAGTGGTAGCATATGCAAATCGTTTCTTTGCATGAATACATTGAGATTTTTTTTTTTTTTCATCAGGCCACATGCACGTAGGCCTACATCTTGTTGATAATTCAGTCAGCCGTTATTTAAAATATAGTTATTAACTGTTATCCTTTAAGGTTCAAACTGCTTATTAATTATATAAGAAGCCTAGGAACCCTGGAAGAGAACGGAAAATTACGTTTCTGCTCAGAACAAACCTAAATGACATTTCCCTTTTAATCCCTGCTTATAGGCCTTTACTTCTAGAAGCCGAGCAATGCTGTGGTATAACTCATTTAGCACCCCCATCTGCCCAATTACATTTCCCGATGTTACACACAGACAACGTTTCCGACACGGCAATTCGACTATTAAAACCGACGTTGAGGTCGACGCTTGTATGTAAATTCAGGTCAAAGTGAATAATAGTAGTTGTCTTAATTGCACTCAGCCAGTGCCTCATTTTCCCCTACAAACTGTTCTAATTAAAAGAGTAATCCTCTCCTGGGGTGCTTATCTTTCAACACGTTCTTACCATCCACCAGCCAGTTAATTAATCACTGATTGACTAGACCTGTCAAAACTGGACCCATCACAAAGACTAATATGGTAGCTAAAGCCGCATTCATGATACCTTATTTCTGTTCTTTGACAAACTGTTGGCTTTTTCAATAAATAAGTCCTGGCATATTGAATTGGAATACTACTAAGACTAACCATCTAATTGACTTGACCAAAGACAGATTGCTTATTCATTTAAAGCTACATCTGCCAAGGCTTTGCAGTCGTAAACTCGAGATAATGTTAATTGATTAGTAGCCTATGCTAGCTAATTAAAATCTCCTTATGTCTGTTCCTTCTCATATGTTAGGGTTAGTTTTATCTATTATGAAATCGAGAAATCGATTAGGTGTTGTACTGCAATGATCAAAGTCATCTGAAGAACTTGGACCAATAGAACATCTCAAAACAAAAATATGATATTGTATGAATATTTAGCTCTGAACAGGAGTTGTTGTGATTGAAAAGTAGCTCAAATAAAAGTTTAAATAGATGTGACATATCATTTATATTAATCACAATTGCCAGATAAATTGAGGTCGGTCCAAAATGTTGGTCTATCTATACAGTGGATCAGATACGTTGAAGGGGCATCTCATGGCGTACTCTGCTACGCTGCTCTCCAACACAACACATAGAATTAAGAGGAAAATTAATAGGTTAGAGTGATTATGTTGCTCAGCTTTGAAAATGGCAGCATGCTGTTATTGTTGTTGAAACATACCTTCTAAGCGTCTCCTCTCCCATTGCTATTCATGTTTTATACACATTTGTTTTTATCCAAAATGCCAACAATGTACCTGAAGAATTGCAGGCTGCACTTTAAGCAAGTTAATAGTGTATTCATACTGAACTCATTGTAGGCCTACCTTGATTAATTCTCATTATACAATTATTCATAGTCTGATATAAATTATTAATGAGATAATGAGACAATAGTTTGTGAGATAATTAAGCATACGTTGATGATTAGCAAACTTTTTCACAACATGTAAGGCTTTATAAAGTGTTAATCATGCTGCAATTCATGATAAGTTCAGGTAGATATCAGTGGTACTAAATGTCCTTTAGAAATAAGTAAAGCTTAACTTTAAATGAGCTTAAAAAAAAGACTTATCTAATGCCTTCGCCTTACCTGACTTCATCATGAAATGCATTATTTGTGTTTATAAAGCATTTACACATTGTAAATAGTTGGTTATTTTCTTATCATATGATTTATATGTGATCTAATTAAATATTATCTTGTTAATAATGTATAACTGATTATGAATAGCTTACTAAGTATGCATGTAGGAACAATGCTTTATACATAAGTTAAATATTTACAACTTTTTATTATTGCTTCAAAGTTGCAGTTATTCAAAGGGCTAGAGCATTGCCTCATTTAATTTGTATTCCATTGTGTAATGGAAAGCATTATCATACTGTGCTATAATGCTTTATGTAATAGTTAACCCTTAACAATGTATTAGTTTGGAGATAAAGTCTCAACTTGTGTGCAAAGGGCCCGAATGACGAAGTAGATGAGATAAAATAAGATAGGGCAAGGCAGGGCAACTTCAATTATTTAGCACTTTTCATACACGAGCCAGACTCAGAGTGCTTCACATAGAAACATCGGCATACAATAAAATAAAAATAATAAATTCAAATAGATAAGTAAAAGATCTTAAGAAGGTCCAGAGTGACCCAGCAGATGAGATGAGTTCTCCCACTCTCATCATTGGCCACTTCGGCTAAACTTGAAATACCAGGTTGTTCAGCCAATAACATCCAACAGCTTTGTGTATAAATGGGCTATATCTTCTGGATTGCTTGTGAGTGTGTTGCTCCAGTATTGCAATATAAAAACTCAAGCTTGCCTAACCTAGGTCTGTTTTCTTTATTCAAGAAATGCCAAAACGGTGTCATCAATCCTAGGCAATGGAAAAAAACACAAGCTAAGGCACCCTTAAAGTCACCCCATACATGTCAATGTTACCTCTACTGGTTAACAATGGCACTGCTCCAGCACTGGGGAAACATGGGCTTGCAAGCAATCAAACTGTTTGTATTGCAAAGCTAACTGCTATCTTGCCTGAATCATCCATGCTGTGCTATCGGTTATGGCTGGTGAGGAAGCATCCATCTTCTCCGACACTGCTTGATGCTGATACGCAAAACGGAGACATCAACGTAAAAGTTTTTTGTGTGTGTGCTTGTGTGTAGACCTGCACGCCCATTAACACACACACACACACACACACACAACCAAACAAACTCCAGCCGTCAAAGCAATGGGTTGACTCTCATTTAAATTCACAGGTCAGTCAAACTGTAAAAAAGAAAAGGAATAAAAAAAGCACTCCCCAGTGTGTTACTCCCCAGGGATCTACTGTTACTGATGTTGAGAACGAGCATGTGGATCGCGATGACATAAGCCAAATGGTCTACAAAGAGTGTGTGTGTGTGTGTGTGTGTGTGTGTGTGTGTGTGTGTGTGTGTGTGTGTGTGTGTGTGTGTGTGTGT
>JAOPJL010033658.1:0-12938 GCA_027123545.1 Trisopterus esmarkii | reverse complement strand
TCGCAAGCGACCTCCCACACGAGCAATGGAATCATATGATTTTATTATATGCCTTGTGATAGGGTTGCCGGCGTTTGTTCGGTAGCCTACATTGCGGCTGCGCATGTATTTTTGTGCTTTAATAAAACACATCTAATACCACTGAATGTCTAGCTGGTGCCTCCACTGAGGCTATAGTAATGATGCTCGTAGCGCTCTACGAGTACCCCTGGAGGCGTCGTTAGCTACGAGGTCTTTAACGACGCTCGTTACGCAATAATGCTTTCGGGAAACAGGGTGAAAACTCTACGACACTTGTATGATGAACTTTGCGATCCACGTAGGCTAACGATGCTTTCGGGGAAACGAGGCCATGCCCATGTTAGCCTGCAGTCATAGAAGCAGACGACTCGGTGTGAATAGCTGGGCTAACAGTTTACAGGTGAAAACTATTTGCTGACAGTGCAGCAGTGAGATGAGTGGGACCCTACCAGTTTGAGGTCACTGTGCATGATGTTCTCTCTTTTCAGCAGCTCAAGAGAATGCACACTTCTATACATATGAGACACTCTTACCTTTGTTTCTCATCATGGCATGAAGGTCAGAACTGTGAATAATGCATTATTTAGTTCCGATGGCAAGTCAGACTTGTACTGTAGTGCACAATGCAAAGCAACAATTAGTTTAGAATCCAGAAATTGCACAGAATCCAAGACGGAAATAAGAAGTCAGTTTGTACCCCAGGAGTTCAAAGGAAATGCAGATGTGGTTCCGGAACACGAGGGAGTCCTTCATGCAGACTACGTGGTGGTCATCTTCTGGATCCTTGTCCCACAGGTGATGGAGGATGCTCCTTTCCTTTTGCCCCAGTCTTTGATACCTAGATCCCACATAACATTGTTTTTAAGGTGGTGCACATCACCCAGGGTGGCGACCTCTGTGGGCCACGCCAGTGACATTAAGCAGAAGTGTATTTCCCCCTTGATTCCGTGTTCTTCATATAAATGTTAAAGCCATGTTTAGGAGATCAAGGTTAATGGCATCAACTTAGACTCTGAGCAGGTTTCCAGTTGAACCTTTGTGATTTTATGGTTCCGACCCTATTATAGCTTCTTTGCTGTAGTGTGACCGTTCTTTATCTATGTATTTGTTGTGTGTGTCTCTTTATTGTATGATTTGACCTAGGCTGGTTGCGTAGGAGCTTGAGGGTCACAAGCTCATTGTGCTGGTGGTCAAAACACTTGAGGACCTGTCCATAGACCCCCTTCCCAAGAACACCAAGCACCTCATAGCGATAAGCAATGTGATCCCTTGTGACCTGTAGAAAATAGGTTATTGGTTATTAAAAATATATATATTATTAGTATTATGAATATAATATGATAATATAATAATTATTATTATTATTATATTTATATATATATATATATTTAAAATATTATTATTAATATTAATATAAAAAATCATTATTGGCATTCTTTTAATAAAATTATGTCAGTTTCGAACCCATGACACTATCTATGTTATTGCATGGGTAAAATTGCAAAAAGTAAATTGTACGGCAAATGTGTACTTTGTTGTAATGATTCAGTCATTGTAAAAGTATAAATTATATATATTGCCAGAAACAATATACTGATTGCAATGCATTAAGCCTATTAGCCCCAAGGAAACAGAGATTTGTTCTCCTGCTCAGTGCCTTGGGTATCTACAAAGGAACTTCGTTCACAAAGTTAATTCTTTACACACTAAGCAACCATCGGTCATAAATATTGCCGTCAACAGAAAGTTACCTGCTGATAGAAATACTGCCTATCATCAAAGCCATGGTTGGTGTTCTTGGTATCTCTTGAGCCAGGGATCTTCATGGCATCCAGACCAAGGAACCAGATGTCCTTGTAGCCTTCTGCTCGTATTTGGTCGTGTAGTTACCAAAGGCCTCCAATGCCTCTGTACAGCAATATGGAGAAATAAAAAAATACACAGGGAACATTAAAAGAACCAAGCCCAAGCAATGATGTAGTACTAGAGTGGTGTGTAGCAGAATGGAATTAAGAATGGTTAAGGAGCAGCTCTCTCTCTCTCTCTCTCTCTCTCTCTCTCTCTCTCTCTCTCTCTCTCTCTCTCTCTCATTTTTTCTGTCAACCTTTCTGCATTACACATAATAATTAAAATAACCTTACCAGCAGGTGACATGGGGAGTTTCTGTCCTTCAAAGCACCTCCCAGACGGGCCCGGTCTCCCTCCAACTGGGCATGGGGTCTCCGGCTCACTCTAAGGCAACGGTCATTAAGAAGCATTTCTACAGTGCACATTACGCCACTCATTTTACATGAAAGGTATTAAAGCTGGCAATCAAAACATTATTTAAAATTTGATCGGGGAATAATTTATGAGTATGAAGGAGATGCAAGGCTGGAAAATAATGACACCCAACAGGGACTTACCGTCATGACGGCTTTGAGTGGGTGTACTTTTCGCAGGGCCTTGGTGTGTATCGCTCCTGGCAGGCTTCCGTCGCGGCTGCACCAGGTACGGTGCAGGGACTGCTGCAGGTGGAGGACCGACTTTCGCTCAGTGTCCCAATAGAGAAAAGACTTGAGAAGGTAGTTCTATTTCGTTTCTACTGACCGCCAGAGGCGGTGCTTACAGCACTGGATTTCCATCGCACGTACGTGCAGGTCGATTGTTAATAACAACAAAGTCACCTGTGACCTGGGTGACGTCATCAATGTGCGCTAGCACAAAAGGCTGTCTAACCCAGCAAGCGACCTCGTGACAATCTTCTCGTGCAAACTCTGAGTGACTGCCAAGGTCTGGCGGTCATCCGAAACTCATAGAACCGTGGTTACATACATAACCTTCGTTCTATTTCGTTTCTCCTGACCGCCAGAGGCGGTGCTTACAGCACTGGATGACTAATACCAACAAAGTCATGAGGAGTGCCTACCCGCTTCTAGAGACGCCGTAACGGCGTAGGGAGTATCGCTGCCGCGACCGGGTTATGGGATACCACATTCACCCTGTAAAACCTAGTAAAAGTGCAGCCTGATGCCCAGGAGGCTGCCTTGCAGATGTCACTGAGGGGAACCCCCCTCAAAGACGCCCATGAAGCCGCCACACTCCTCGTGGAGTGGGCTCGGACCTGCTGAGGGGCTGGGGAGCCACTGTGCCTGTAGGCCTGTTGGATCGTCTCTGCAATCCATTTAGAGAGCCTCTGTCTGGATAATGCTTGACCCCTTCTTGGCCCTGTGTGGCAGACAAACAATGCGTCTGACTGACGGCAAGCTGCCGTTCTTGCGACGTAAGTCCTTAGGGTGCGCACTGGACACAACAGTTCTGCGCTCAGGCCCTGTTCTTCCGCCAGGGTGGACTCGAAAGCTGCCAGGCTGAGGGGCTGGTTGGAAAATGTGGAGGGAAGGGTTTTTGGGAGGAAGGCGGGGTTCGGCCACAGGGTGACCCCCTTGCCTTCGGGATGCCACTGCAGGCAATCCGTGCCTACTGACAAGGCGTGTAACTCCCCTACTCGCTTTGTTGACGTAATGGCTAGAAGAAAAGCGGTCTTCATTGAAAGCCAGCTGAGCTCCGTCGTCTGTAAAGGCTCAAACGGGGCTGCACAGAGTGCTCGTAGCACCAGGAGGAGATCCCACTGGGGCACCTGCCTCCGCTGTGGGGGTCTTAGTCGAAGAGCCCCCTTGAGGAACCGAGTCACCAGGGTATGGGACCCGATAGTTCTGCCTTCTATCCGAACGTGCCCTGCGGAGATGGCAGCAGCATACACCCTGATGGTGGAGGGCGTGAGTCCCCGATCCAGAAGTGACTGCAAGAACTGTAGTACCGCTGGCAGGGGGCAGTGTGCTGGCTCCTGTCCCCGTGCCTGGCACCATTCCGTGAATATCTTCCACCTGTTAGCATAGAGGGCATTGGTGGAGGGTGCCCGCGAGCTGTTAATGGTGAATACCACCGCCTGCTCACAAAGTCCTAGCAGTGGGTCCGGCCCCTCAGGGGCCAGACCCAGAGCTGTAGCCGAGACGGATCTGGATGCCAGATCTGGCCGCCCAGCTGCGATAGTAGATCCCTCCTCACTGGGAGGCACCAGGGTCTCCCGTGCAACAGCTGGAGCAACCTGGGGAACCATACCCTCCCCGGCCACCGGGGAGCGATTAGTAGCAGCTCGTGCTCCTCTGTTTCCAACCTGTGCAAGGTGGGCCAAATTAGTGGCAGAGGAGGAAAAGCGTATAGCTGCCGTCTCGGCCATGTATGCGCCAGTGCGTCCCGGCCTAGCGGGCCTGGCTCCGAGAGGCTGAACCAGAGGGAACACTGAGTCGATTCTCGAGAGGCGAATAGGTCCACCTCTGCCCTGCCATATCGACCCCATACCGCCTGTACCACATCTGGATGGAGTCTCCATTCCCCTGGGTCGGGGCTCCCCCGGGACAGGAGATCTGCGGCTCTGTTGTAAGTGCCGGGCAAATACACAGCCCTCAGGCTCAATAGGTGCTGATGGGTCTCCTGCAAGAGCTGCTGGGCGACCCCTAAGCACTGCAGCGATCTGGTGCCTCCCTGGTGGTTGATATAATACACCGCTGACATATTGTCCGACCTGACCAGCACGTGCCTCCCTACTAGCGCAGGGAGGAAGTGCCTTAGAGCCAGCAGCACCGCCCGAAGCTCTAGCACATTTATGTGCTGCCGCTTCTGCTGGGGGCTCCAGCGACCTCTGGCCGTCTGACGCTGCCACACGGCGCCCCACCCCATCTGGGACGCGTCCGTGGTCACCACTTCCCTCCGGGAAGGAATAGCGCCCAACGGAACTCCCTGGGTCAGGTACTTCCTCCTCCTCCAAGGATGGAGGAACCTCCTGCAGCTGGTGGTAACCCTCACCAGTCTGTGTCTGTGCCGCACGTGATGGAGGCCCAGGCTGTTTAGCCAGATTTGGAAAGGCCTCAGCGCCAGGAGGCCTAGTGGGATCAGGGATGCAGCTGATGTTAGCATCCCCAGTAGGCGTTGGAAGGATCTCAGGGTCAGAGCCCTGTGTCCTCTGAAGCGCGCCACGAGCTGCTGGATTCCGTCGACCCGCTGTTGAGAAGGGACAGCCCTCATCGCCTGCGAATCGATGGCCATGCCCAAGAACCCAGTCTGCTGACGGGGAACTAGGGAACTCTTTCTGAGGTTCAGTCTGAGCCCTAGACCCGTGATATGCGCCATCAACGCGGCAACATCGCTGCGGGCCTGTACCTCCGACTGGGAGCAGATAAGCCAGTCGTCCAGGTAGGGCAAAATGCGCATTCCCTGGGCCTGCAGAGGAGCCAGAGCAGCTGCAACGCACCTGGTGAACACCCGGGGTGCCAGAGCTATTCCAAACGGTAGTACCCGAAATTGGTACGCCCGACCCTCGAAGGCGAACCTGAGGAATTGTCTGTGGTGTGGTGCGATTGGGACGTGGAAGTAAGCGTCCTTCAAGTCGATGGTCGTGAACCAATCGTTCTTCCGAATGCTGTGCAGAACCTCCTTGGTGCGCAGCATATGAAACCTCAGTGTCTTGAGATGAGTATTTAAGTGCCTGAGATCTAGAATGGGGCGGAGCCCGCCATCCTTCTTTGGAATTATGAAATAGGTGGAGTAGAACCCACCTTCGTGTGTAGGCGCGTCGAGCTGTTCGATGGCCTCTTTTTGGAGGAGAGCGCCGATCTCCTGACGTAGGGCTAGGGCCTTCCCCGGGTTGGTGACGGTGGTGGTCTTGACCCCACGGAACTTTGGCGGTCGGCCTTGAAATTGGATACTGTAACCCTGAGACAGGGTTGCCAGTACCCAGGGGTCCGATGTCACCGCTTCCCAGCGCCTGAGATGTTGGCTGGAGAAGCGGCCGACCGCCGGTGTACTGCTGTCACTGCCTGCGCCCTCTCCCCCTCCGGTCCCTAGAGGGGTAACGGGCCGTGGCTTGGGCGCCCTGTGTAGGGCGAAGTGTGCGGGTGGCGGGGGGTGGGCGAGATCTGTCTGGCTGGCGAAACCTCTCTGACTGCCGTGTCCGCGGCTGGCTGACTGGCCACTGTGCGGGCGCCTCAGCTCTTAGTGGTGGGGGCCCGCGTCTAGTCTGGCTCCCCCGACGAAGGCTCGCAAACTGCTGCCTGGCCTGTATGACCTGCACACTGCGCTCCAGGGCCTGCTGTGCAGCCTGACCAAACAACTCCCCGGGGACCACCGGGAGAGAACGTAGTGCCCTCCTGCCTGGCTCGGCTAGGGGGGATTGGGCCACCCATATCTGGCGACGAGCTAAAGTCAAATATGACATTAGCCTACCGAGCTCTCTCGACATAAAGGCAAACGCCTGTAGCGAGGAGTCACACAACCCCTGGGACGCCGACGCATCCCCTGTGCCCTGCAGTGTCTGGGTGAGAGCCAGCATTAAGTGGGACATTGAATTCCCTATGCGCGCCGTACGAGCGGCTGCATCATAACACCTCACAATGAGGTCGTCTGTCAGCCGGCATTGTGGGCGGGGGCAGCGAGCATGGGGCCTAAGCGCCTCATCGGGGGACAGTATTAAGGCTGCCACCGACGGCTCCACATTAGGCATCCTTTCCAGCCCATAGGTGGACGCCCCCTGCATGGCCGACAGGACCCTGCAGTTGGTGGGGAGGTGGGAAAATTGTCTGGGGTCTGCCCAGCACCTCTGCAGCTCCTCAATGTACGGAGCTGAGGGTGGGACCGCAAAGGCAGTCTGCTGTACCGCGGTTCTAAAAAACGCATTCTGGGGGGGGCACCGCCACAGGGACCGGGTCCAGCCCCAAACGCGCCAACGCTGCCTTCAGGGTGGACTTAATAGAAAGCTGGCTAGCCTCTGGCTCCACCCCTGTACCCCGGGCTGTATCCTGGGAGCTGGTCTGAGAGTCGTGGGGGGCTGACTCGTACGACTCGGCCTCGTCTCCCTGTCCCATGTCCAAACTCTCTGACGCCCTTGTGGAGAGTGTATCTAGCTCCTGGGCACTCCCTACTGGTGACAGCGTCGGTGGTGACCGCTCCGCCTGATCGGCTGGTGGGGTTCGAGCGTGTACGCTACCACCCTGCCCTGTGTGTGTTGGAGGCTGCAAGTTGGCCAACAGCGCCTTAATACTTTCCAACTCTGTGGTCACTGAGTCCACCTTCAGTGCCAGTCCACTCTTCTTCCTCTTTGCCTTAACGGTGGTCTGCCGTGCAGTACTACGGCGCTTAGTCGGCCGTAGCACTCTCTCGTGTGCCCCTTCATGGGGCTGTGCAGTGCCCGTCTCCACCTCCACTAATCTAGCTGCCCGAGCTGTCAGGCTTAGGCAGTTACAGCTCATGCAGGCAAACTCTGTTAGCCCCTGTCTCAGATGCTCAACGCCCAGACAGGCGGGGCACTCCATATGGCCATCCTCTGGCTCGAGAGGGGCCCGGCAGCTAGCACAGATGGTTAACATCTTGCCCTGTACTGTTAGTTCTGGCTTCCAGCGAGAAGCACTTAGCCAGACTAGTATAAGCCCGATGGGGCTGCCTTCAAAGGCTAGCGGGCTAGCAGGCACGTGAGGGCGTGTACACCCCTGCTCTGCTCTAGCAATGAGACCGAGAGCGGGTACACTCAGGTCCGGTGTGAACAGACGGTCGTCTCTTCCCAACCGATGCTATCTTTAAGCCAACAGACTCATAAGGAGTCTTAACTTCTTCACAGAGCGAGACACACTCCGAGATGAAAACCAAAATATATTAGACCAGGCTACAAGAGTGAGTACACTCAGGCTCCGTATAATCCGACGGTGGTCTCTAACCACCGCTAATTTAAACCAAAACAAAATCCGTAACAGAGTCTTACTTTAATCATAGAGCGAGACACACTCCGAAATGAAAAAGCCGTGTCAAACCAGGCTACTGCGGCAGTGGAGCGAGCACACTCCACAGCGGCTGTCACAAACAAACTTACAATAACAAGTTTACCTACCTTACGACTCCGGTGCTGTAGACTTAGCTGTTAAGCTAAGTCTAGCTCTGTCCATCAACGTTCGTCTAATATGGCCGTAGCCTGCCGGGTAGCTGTCTAACTGAAGATACTAAGGACACTATATCCAGAGAAAACCGGCGAGAACACCGTTCAGCTGGGTTATTTCCACCTGTGCCGAGTGAGCGGGGCCGCTCCGGTCCAGGCTACACTTCAAGTAAGAAACAACCAGTTAGCTTACCCGCTTTGATGCGAACAAAAACAACTTCGTATAACGCAGTTTCTCGGAGGGTGAATATCCACTGCCCCGACCACAATGGGTAACGAAACTACTAGCGTCTTCCTCGAATCACGAATGTCGACCTGCTTTCGCGAGAAGATGCAAGAGGTCGCTTGCTGGGTTAGACAGCCTTTTGTGCTAGCGCACATTGACGACGTCACCCAGGTCACAGGTGACTTTGTTGGTATTAACACTCGACCTGCACGTACGTGCGATGGAAATCCAGTGCTGTAAGCACCGCCTCTGGCGGTCAGGAGAAACTAAATAGAACTAACTACTACTACACTTTTTTGTAAATGCATGCCTCATTTATGCATGTCAAGGGTCTCATCAAGTTTCTTCCAAACGGCTTCACCCTTCCTCCTGTACAGGCTCAACAGCTTGGGTGTGTATTGGTCCAACTTGCCCAGGCATGTGGAGTGCAGTGGCTTCAGTGTGATCCTGCGGAATTCCTCCTCGATCTGAGAGAGACCAAGAGAGAAACATGGAGATGAAGAAACATAATGAGATACAGAGAGAAAAGAATACAGACACACAGGGGCAAGAGAAACAGCATAAGACAGAAAAAATTATCCAAAGACTACACTGAAATCGACATTTAAGTGATAAGGGATGCTGCACTGGAAGTGCAAAAATACTGCTTATTTTTTCCACAGGTAATCAGGTAAGAATAGCTCCCTGGCACCCATGGCAGCCTCATCAGGTAAATAAATTGCTCATTTCCCCCCCACAGTTATTCAGATAAGTTTAGCTTTATTCTCAGAGCTTCATGAGCCAAGCATTGTGTTCATTAGCTTGCACATATAATGAAGTCAGCAAAGTTTTTCTTGGCAGTTTAATTTTGGCATGTGCCTGGCTGAACTTGGGAATTAACAAGTCCCCCCAAAACACTTTTTCTTTTTTTAAATTAATTTAATAGCAAACTCCAGCACACACATTTTGCAAATATATTTAAAATAAAGTTCTAATAAATCACGCTGTTCTAGATACGGATGAATTACACACATAAAATATATATAACCAACTATTTGTTGGGCCCATGAGTGAACAGTGAATCAAAATTTTGCCCCCCATTCGATACTACAATTAACAATTAAATTTAAAGTGTTTGTATTTACAAACCTTCTTCCGTAGTTGTAGAGTCACCTGGTAAGGATACCTTCATCCAGTGTAGTTGTAGAGATGGCTGGTAAAGATATGTCATAGTTAGTTACTGACAATGGCAACTAACCAAAATTACACTATGATAAAAGTCCAAAATAAAACGCATGAAAACTAGTAACTCAACTTTTCTGATCTGCTTTGACCTAAACATCTTTATTTTACGTCTTCCACATGTATCATTTATCTAATGTTAGGGTTATCTCTGCAGATTATTTTTGTTTCTTGCATGCATTCACATCTTTTCTGAAGCACATCGTATATTTATTCAGCTGTTACTTAATCAGCAGTTGTTAGAATAAATTAGCACTTTAATAGGAGAAAAATGTCAGCAGTTACATAAAAACACATTAACCCTTAAACAAGATATATCTTTCTGCTTTAAAATAGTTACACTCTTAATGAAACTGAATGTGATGCTTGAATGTATGATATGACAGCAGTGTTTCCACATTACTTTTTATGACTTCTGGCCACTGCTTGAACAAAATAACAGTTCTCCTGTTCATACATTAATAATCGCAAATCCCTTTTTGGGCAAGTGTATTTTTGTTTCAGCAACATTATGAAAACTGGAAACTGGCGTCCCAACCGGCTGGCGCAGTATAATATCTGGCTATCCTGTTAGCGCTTCGAACCTAGCCTTAAACATAGCAGGAGTGTGGTTTTTCGGTGCAAGTTAAAGTACAATTCCGGTATTTTGAACATCGAGCCCCCTTTCTGGTTTGTCTAGGATGAAATAGAGTGGTTAACACCGAAATTTTTAATATTGGTCCTGTATCTTTGGCTAATTTCGAATCGACCCTGCCTGCTTCACAATAGCTGGAAACGGAAATGGGGGCTGGTTGTAGTCTTTTTGCTTGGTTCTCCTTATCAACAGTAGGGCTAGAACCGAGCGAAAAGACTACAACCCCTTTACTCGTTTCCGGTTCCGGTTTCCGTTTCAATAGATTTACAAAATGCTAAATAAAACACGACAGAAACCGATTTGGCTACGATACTTGATTAGGAACATCAACGAACACCGCTAACCACTCGATGAGTTTCACATTTCTGAAAACAAACATTTAGGGGTGTTTTAGGACAGGATTGTGAATACACATAGCCAGCCATTGTGAAGCAGGCAGGGGCGATTCAAAATTAGCCAAAGTGACTGGACCAATATTTAAAATGTCAGTGTTAACCACTCTATTTCATCCTAGACAAACCAGAAAGGGGGCTCAATGTTCAATATACCGGAATTGTTCTTTAACGTCACACACAAGGCCTCGAGTAAAGCCACTTGCTAATGTTCATCTTCAAATTAAACAAATAGACTCTACAAAGTTATGAAAACTAGAAACTAGCGTCCCAACAGGCTGGTGCTGTCTAATTTCTGGCGGTCGTGTTGGCTGGCATTCCGAGCCAGAACACGGAAAAAACACATACAACATTCTGAAAACTGAAAAGACAGTAATATCTAATCTAACCAGCTACTTGGCAAAATGTATTTTACCTTAAAGTTCAGTCGACTCAACCATAAGCTCGGCCTCTGGAAATGTGGCACACTGCTGTTTTCATGCAGGTGTCAATTGATGGGATTACGGAACAACGTAAATCGTATTATTATTCTTATTGTTGGTTGAGTGTTTGTACTTGAGAATATCTACTGGGATGACTAAATAAGGCTTGTAAATGAAAAAACACAATATATTGTGATTTGAACAAATGCACATTCATTTCAAATGATACATTTTCATGTAAAGATACAAACTGAGATTTTTATTGTTAATTTCACAGATTTCATTAGTTATATTTACAAATGCTCAGAATCACTTTTTTCAGTGATGTGAACGCCCTTGAAACACACTGATAACAGCATAAAGGAATACAACATAAAAAACAGACAATTAAGAACTTGCCCCCGTCCCACTATTGCAAACAAAGTGAGAGCACTATATCTTCAAACAGACATAGTTTAGCTAAGCTAACAAAAGATCCCAATGCTCTCTCTCCAATTCAAGTAACCATTAACTAACCAAAGGTGCTTGAGTGGATGCCAGAGTTGCCTCTAATGGCGCGTTCCCACCGAGTGGTGCGGTAAGGTGCGGCAAGGCTCGCGTTTCCACCGCCAAAAGTTTGGTAGGGTCCACAGAGCTTTGGCGCACTAGCTTTGGTGACGGTTGAGTTTTAGTCTTGATTGGGCTTTTATCCTGCTGTTTTTCACGCTGTCTCTGCTCTTCGCATCTCCTCGCGCTCAGAAAAACACATACTCCATCTGGTGCTCACTGTCGTCACTATGTGTCTGTGTACTCTCTCGGTCTGCCTGTCTCTGTCTTTCGCTTACTCTCTTCAGCTCTCTTTTTTCTCTCTTTCTCTCTCTCTCTCTCACACTTTTTCTCTACCCCTCCATGTCTGCAATTGTTTCAAAAGCCATGTGTTGCATTGGACTGCTAAACCTCTGGTGCTACAGCTTTCTCTCTATGGATGGACATGAATATTTAATAAAGTGTGAGAAAGACAGAGAGACAATGTGAATGGAGGGAGAGAGAGAGACACAGTGTTACAGAGTGATAGAAAGAGAGTGAAAGAGTCAGTCACAGTTATACAGAGAGAGAGAGAGAAAGAGAGACTAACGAAAGAAAAGTCAGAGATACACTAAGAGAGGAGAGAAAGATGGAGATAATAAAGACAAACAAAAACATCATGGGGGAAAGACAGAGGGGTAGGAGAGGGAAGAGGAGAGGAGGTAAAGAGCGTCAGAGTACAGTATGTGGATGAGAGAGAGAGAGTATGGAGGAGAGGGAAACTCGAGTGGAATACCAACTAGCGTTCTGCTGTGGAACACTGATGTGTTTGTCAGTCAAGCCTAATTTAGACAGGAAGGCCTTGAGCTGTTATTATACTATACACATACACAGACAGACATACTGTATGTACTGCACATAATAGTACATAAGACACACTTACAAACTTTAAAGATACGGACGCGTTAACATATTGATACACATGAACACATAAAAAGATGAAAGCCTTGCATAACGAAACGGAATATACAGAAATTCAGTATACTGGTTAATTTCCTCAGCAGCAGTGAACCTTTACCTCTCCATCTGGTTTTGTCATGTCTCCTTCCCTCTTTCCATTTATCTCTACATTTCTCTACCCCTGTCCCCCCATCCCTCTCCATATCTACCTCTCTCTCATTCTCCATCCCTCTCCCTGTCTGCCTCTCTTTTTCTCTGCATCTCATTCTCCTTCTCTCTGACTCTTTCTCTCCTCTCTCTCTTTGTCTCTTTCACGGCAACAGATTGTGATAAAGTGCTCATTTAATACCTACCTAATCCTGCCCCCCCACGGGAGAATCTGCTGTTGCTATAGATACACGTGTGTATGCGTGTGTGGGTGTGGGTCTATGTGTTTGTGTGTGTTTATGTCAATGTAGTATTTGTGTGTGTGTGTGTGTGTGTGTGTGTGTGTGTGTGTGTGTGTGTGTGTGTGTGTGTGTGTTTGTGTGTGTTTTTTTTGTGTGTGTGTGTGTGTGTGTGTGTGTGTGTGTGTGTGTGTGTGTGTGTGTGTGTGTGTGTG
>JAOPJL010033650.1:0-12954 GCA_027123545.1 Trisopterus esmarkii | reverse complement strand
GCTATAGGTGGGGCTGCACCAGTGTGTAGAGCAGGCTGGTGAGAGCGGCCTCAGCACCGTGCAGTCGGCCCACCACATTTGGCGCTGTGAGCAGGATTTTCATACAGAGATGTGTTTTTCCTCCACTGCATAGTATAGTAGGGGGTTTGGGCTCCGTTGTATACCATCTCCTTGGTATTTTCTTTTGTGTTCTTTGTCCTGAGTGATTCTGTTCTTTTGTGTAGTGGTTGTGTGAGTGAGTGGGTGTTCTGTTCCTAGCAGCAAAGCAGCAGCTGACAAGGACCGAGGGAGACCACAGCCGTAAGACCGGTTCTCCTGAGGTTGAGCGAGGGAGACGTGACCTGATTTGTAAGTGACCACATTCCCTTTTCTCTATTTAGTATGGAAGAGGAAATAGCGGAGCTGCGTAGGCAGGTACAGACGTTGAACACCCAGAATGAGCAATTACAACAACGGGTTAACACCGCTGTGGACTCTCAGGCCACCGGCAGCACAAATGTCCATACTCCTGCCAACCCAGGGGCTACTCCTAGGGTAGCTACAGAGCGTGTAGTTTTCCTTCCGAGAGAAAGGCGCTGTGCTATTTTCAGTGGGGAGGGAGATGACGATTTCTTTGAATGGATGGAGGATGTTCAGGCCAGTCTGAGGGTCCGTCACCTATCACCTGTAGAGAAGGCTCTGTTTATCCTTGACCACCTAGGTGGTTCTGCAAAGAGGGAACTTCGGTTTAGACCCGAGGAAGAGCGAGAAGACCCGACTAGGGTTTTTGCCATTTTGAAGGAATTGTATGGGGGTTCTCGATCCTATATTTCTCTTCAGGAGATATTTTTCTCCCGTAAACAAGGAGAAGTAGAGTCCTTACAAGACTTTTCACATGCACTCCTGGCACTGATGGAGCAAATAACACAACATGCCCCAGGTGAGATGCCAAACTCTACTGCCCTACTGCGAGACCAGTTTATAGAACAGGTGTATGACCATGGCCTACGGCGGGAACTCAAGCGTTTTGTCCGACTCAGTCCTAGGTCCACTTTCTTAGAAGTTCGGAAAGAGGCTATCCGGTGGGTGGACGAGGGGATGTGCTCAGTTGACCAGAGAGAAAGGAGCAATTCTGTTCCAGCATCTTTTGCCCGTCAATATCAGGTACATGGGCGTAGTGCATTATCCCCCACACCGATAGCTAAAAACTCAGAACTGGCTGAATTAAAAGAAATGCTTAAGGCCCAACAGGCACAGCTTAATCAACTCACCCAGGGTTTACAGCATGTGCAGTCCCACCCGGCACTTGGTCGCCCCTGGCCTAACAACCCAATTATCTGTAGGCGTTGCCACCAACCAGGCCATATGGCCCGGGATTGTACAAGACCTTACAACCGGTCCGTGGAACAAGTAACCACATTACCTGGACAGTCACAGGATCAGCGTAGGCAGGCGGAAAACTTCTCCCCCCTGAGGTGAGGAGCTACACTTCAGGAGGGGTAGTGCTTGGCTCACAGGCCTCAGAAAATAGTGGTGACCAGGCCATTTCCAACTTATTAGGAAATTGCCCTTCTGTCTCTGTCACTATGGGTGGGGTGGAGATTCCATGTTTGTTAGACACTGGGTCTATGGTCACTACTCTTTCTGAGAGTTTCTTTAGACAGCGCTTTGAGCCATGGGGCAAGGAGAAGTTGCATAGTTGTGGGTGGTTACAACTCCGTGCTGCCAATGGACTAGAAATTCCATACGTGGGATACCTAGAGTTAGATTTTGTCGTACTAGGGAAACCAATTTGTAACAAAGGGGTTTTGATCGTAAAAGACCTGCCTAATACATCATCTGACGGTAGACTACCTGGCTTGTTGGGGATGAATGTCATCCAGGAATGTTATCAGGAACTTTTTAACCAGCATGGCACTCAATTATTTGATCTGCAAAGTGTGCGGGCAACCCCAGCATGGCAGTGTGCTCTACAATATTGCCAACAGGTACGGAGTGAGGCCCCAGGGGCTGGGGAAAGACAGGCAAAGGTTGCAGGTAGGACAGCGGTGCGGGTACCCGCTGATTCCTTGCGGTTTGTAGCCGTAACCTGTTCTTTATCAGTTGGGGCAAACTCAATGATGTTGTTCGAGCCTTTAAGGAAACAGAATTTATTGCCAGCAGGCCTACTGCCCTCAGTGTCACTAGTCCCAGTTACCAGGGGTGTTGCCTATGTACCCATAGTCAATGTGGGGGAGCAAGATGCTCTAATACAACCCCATGTTGCAGTTGGGACGTTATGCCCAGTTCAGGCAGTGGAAATGCCGGATGGGGTTGTTACGGTGTCTGCTGTAGAACAGGTCGTAGCTCAAGCAATAAATCCCTCCCAGGGTGTGGGAATTGACCGAGTAGGGGAGATGATTGATGACACAGACTTGTCCAGGCTTTCACACACTGAGCAGGCCCAGGTGAGGGAGCTGTTATATAAGCATAAGTCTGTGTTTGCAGCTGAAGAGGGTGATTTGGGCTGTACAGGGCTCATCACTCATGAGATCCCCGTATTGGACAGTGCACCCATTCGCCAGCGTTATCGCCGCATACCTCCGGCAGATTACGAGGCTGTCAAACAACATATCCACCAGCTGATGCAAAGTCAGGTAATACGAGAGAGCAGTAGCCCTTATGCCTCTCCTATAGTGATCGTTAGGAAGAAGGATGGCCAGATCCGTTTGTGCGTTGATTACCGCCAACTAAATAGTAAGACCAGGAAGGACGCTTTTCCTCTGCCCCGCATTGAGGAAACACTGGATGCTCTGTGTGGGGCTAAGTGGTTCTCCACACTGGACCTAGCAAGTGGGTACAACCAGGTTCCAGTAGCAGAGGGGGATAAGAGCAAGACTGCCTTTTGCACGCCTTTTGGGTTGTTTGAATTCAACCGCATGCCCTTTGGTTTATGCAATGCCCCAAGCACATTTCAACGTCTCATGGAGCGTATGTTTGGTGACCAGCGGTTTCAAACATTGCTGCTCTATCTGGACGATATAATTATCTTTTCGTCCACTGTTGAGCAACAGTTAGAGAGGCTAGAAATGGTGCTCACCCGACTAAAACAAGAAGGCCTTAAGGCTAAATTGGAAAAATGTTGTTTTTTTCAACAGCAGGTGACCTACTTGGGGCATGTTGTCTCTAAAGATGGTGTGTCTACCGACCCAGCCAAGATCAGTGCAGTATCTGAGTGGAGGCGTCCTACTAATGTCACCGAGCTGCGGTCCTTTTTAGGATTTGCAAGTTATTATAGGCGATTTGTGGAAGGCTTTGCTAAGCTTGCTGCCCCATTACATCGCCTTGTTGCTGAGGTGTCTGGGACCAGGAAAAAGAGGGGTTCTAGGGAGCCACTCGAACGTAGTTGGGGTGAGGAATGTGAGCAGAATTTTCACCTTTTGAAAGAAAAGCTGGTGACTGCACCCGTGTTAGCTTATGCTGATTTTTCCAGGCCCTTTGTGCTCGAAATCGATGCGAGCCACTTGGGGTTGGGGGCAGTACTCAGCCAGGAAGATGATGGGAAACGTAGGCCAGTGGCATACGCTAGTCGAGGCCTTAGGCCCACAGAGAAAAACATGGAGAACTACAGCTCCATGAAACTAGAGCTGTTGGGGCTAAAATGGGCACTAACCGACAAATTTCGAGATTACCTGTTGGGGCAAAAGTGCATCGTATACACTGATAACAACCCACTGAGCTATCTCAACTCTGCCAAACTTGGTGCTTTGGAGCAACGTTGGGCTTCACAATTAGCAGCATTTGATTTTGAGATCCGCTACCGTCCAGGCCGCGTTAATGGCAATGCTGATTCGCTCTCAAGGCAATACACCATAGTCCCTGGCTTAGAGCGAGATGATGGGATGGCTTTGCCAGCTGCACTTGTGGAGCAATTAGAAGGCTTAAGACCATTTGAGGCCACACAGCACACAGTCGCAGTGTTCCCGTCCACCACCAAGGTAGACCTCTGGCAGCTGCAGGGACAAGACCCAGTTATTGGTAAAGTTTTCCAGTTCTTTTCACAACAGCGTTACCCTACCAAAATGGAACGCCAGGCAATGCCTAAAGCATGCTTGGAATTACTCCGTCAGTGGGGTAGACTGTCCTTGGAAGATGGTGTGCTTTATCGACACATTAAGTTGCCAGGGGGTGGGGAGGAAGTAGATCAGCTGGTACTACCAGAGGCCTTGCAAGGGGTGGTTTTTCAGCAGTTGCACAATGAACATGGTCATCCAGGCAGAGATCGTACCTACGAACTTATTCGTAGGAGATGCTTTTGGCCAGGCATGAGCATTGACATTGAGCGACGCTGCCAAAATTGTACCCAGTGTGCAGCTGCGAAGTCCTCTCGGCCTTCTGCTCGTGCCCCTATGGCACATCTACTGGCTTCAAGCCCAAACCAAATCCTAGCCATTGATTTCACCATTCTAGAGCAGTCTAGCGATGGTCGGGAGAATATTCTGGTAATGACTGACGTTTTCTCAAAATATACCCAGGCTGTGCCCACTCGTGATCAAAAGGCTACCACTGTTGCCAACATCTTGGTTCACGAGTGGTTTTATAGGTTTGGGGTACCAGCCCGTATTCATTCCGATCAGGGAAGGAATTTTGAGAGTGCACTAATATCTCAGCTTTGCCAGATCTATGGGGTGCAGAAGACTCGCACAACCCCGTACCACCCACAGGGGAATGGGCAGTGTGAACGGTTTAACCGGACACTTCATGACCTCCTCCGGACGTTGCCCTCCGAACAAAAGAGATCCTGGACGCGGCACCTTGCGCAGGTAGTCTTTGCATATAACACCACTTGTCACACTGTTACCGGGGAATCCCCCCATTTTTTGATGTTTGGGCAGGCTCCAAGGCTCCCAGTTGACTTCCTGTTGTCACGGGTGGATGAGCCCATTGGGGGTCAGGTGGTGGATTGGGTTGCAGGACACCAACAGGTTTTGAGGGATACATACACCAGGGTGAGAGCTAGGCTGGCCAGGGCTGCTGAACTTCGTAAGGCAAAACATGATCAGTCTGTTAGGGACGAAGGGCTGAAGGAGGGCAGCATGGTATACTTGCGTGACAACACAGTTCGTGGTCGCCATAAAATTCAAAATCATTGGCTACCCACTGTGTACCAGGTTGTCAAGACGCCTAGAGGTGATGGTGGGGTATACACCATAACTAACCCACTAACACCCACCTTGGTGAAGCATGTACACCGTTCACAGTTGAAACTGGCCCCAAACCCAATTTCACAACAAGCTATGCCAGACCAAGGACTGGGTGAGCTGGGTCTCGAAAGGGAGTCTGAGGATATCTCGGTGCTCATTATAACGGACCCAGGATTAGCCCCTGTCAGTGCAGAACATTTTACTGAAATGGACTCGCATCCTGACTCATCTCAACCGTCTGCACACCCTATAGGTATGTTTGACAATAGCCCTCCTGAGGGAGAATCTTCCTCTGCCATGGGGTCTGGTAGTCCCATAGTCACCTCCAGAGGAACTACAGAAAGGCCTATTAACACGGGCATAGTGGGCGCGGTACCTATCGCAGGTCCGTTGCTCAATCAGGCTGTAGTTTCTAGACGGACCACCAGAGCTAGTGCAGGACAGCATTCCAATCCACATCATCTGCCAAGAACTATACCTATTCGTACTATTAGTTCGTCCCCAGGATCGGAGGCTTTGCGACCCTCCTGTCCTGGCCCGACCATCGATGGCCAGTTTAGACCATGGCTTTAGGGCGAATCATCGGGACGATGATTGAAAACCTGGGGGTAGATTGTGGTAGGGTGTTCCCCGCTAATTAGTAGCTCCACCCATACCATTCCCGTTTCTCAACTAGCCTGGGCCTATTTAAACACGCAGGTGTTTGCAGTTACATCGTCTGCAGCCCAGAGTAGTGTTGAAACGTGGTCTGCTGTTTGAGCTCGTGGGAAAAGCTTGCTGGTGTGGCGTGCTTCTAGCTTGTGGTTCTTGGAACTCGTTAAGAGACGTGGAGTTGGATTTTGGATTCATCTCGTTCCATAACCAGCTCTTACTTGGGACCGGTGAGTGCCGTTGGTGAGCGCTATTTAGTATTGTGGATAATAAGCGTGGGGTAATGGTTGCCTGTTCTCTGGTGCAGTGTAGGTGGAGGTGTATGGACTGCTACGGTCTCCTGGCAATCTAAACTAAAATACAGCGTTACAGGTATGTTGCTGCAACGGGTGGGTACATAATCACGTAAAATCTCCGCATGATTTAAAGTCTAACCGTTTTGTTACAGAGGCTTGTTGGCTGCTGCTTTGCTGCGTTTGACTGCTTTCCTGTGCTGTGTTCTCACTTCGCGACGCTGCTTCATTGTGGGCTACTTTTGCTTACACCGCTTGGCTTCACTGCTTGGTGTTCACTGCTTGGCTGCCACTGTCTGTTATACTAAACGGAGCTACCATCTTAACTAAACGTGTGACGTGCTCCAGGCAGGCTGTATGGTGTAGTTGTTGCGTGTCTGGTGTGTATTGTATGCTTGCGGTGTGAAGTGCGTGTGCTATTTCGACCGATATTTCTTGTTATAAGTATATGATTCACTGTACTGGTTTATTTCCCACACTGTCGGAGTAATTTTAGTGTATTTATTGCTGTTGTGTTATCCCAGAGTGCTAAGTGTACTAGGGCCTTGCTGAGTTTTTCTGCCATTAGTATTATAATTTTGATGTTTGGTTTTACACCCACGGATTGTGTTTGGTGATTTTTGATTTTGCAGCACTGATATATTTCTATATTTCTTTATTCTTTATTTCTTTATTTCTTTATCATTTGAATTTGGGGTGAATCATATCATTTGCTGTGCTTGCGTGTTTTTGTTTGTTCTTTTGTTAGGTAAAGCTCAGTAGGCCATGAATGCTTAACTCCGGGACGGTCTGCACACCAAAGCCCTCTTATCCGTATCAGTACATGTGTATCTGTTGTCCCTTTGTCTTTTTAACCTGTGCTCAAATAAAACTGTGCTTTTGTGGAATCACATCTCTGTCTGTCATTTGGTTGACTGGCCTGTTTATATCTGACTAGTTAAGCCATAGTTGGCTATAGGTGGGGCTGCACCAGTGTGTAGAGCAGGCTGGTGAGAGCGGCCTCAGCACCGTGCAGTCGGCCCACCACACAGGGAAGCAGAAGAAAAGTGTTGAGAGGCCGAGTTTGAGGCTGCTGTGAAGGCAAGAAAGGAAATGCATGAAATGCACCGAAAAATGTACGTTTTGCAAAAATACAAAAACACACAAGTGGAAATGAGCAGGGCTGAAGTTGATGAACAAAAAAGAGAAACAAATGTGAAAACTAACTTTCAACCACCATTGCAGCATGTCTCATCTCCACCCAAGGTTAAGCACAACATTCTGCCTGCATCACTGGAAAATGCCCCGACTTCGCCTAACATGGATTCCAACAACAAACCAGTTTTCGATAGCCTCTGCAAAGCCATGTCTCAGAGTGTCTTGTGAAGAATCACAAAGCAGCTTTACTTCCTGATCTCACCATTTCAACATTCAAGGGTGACCATTTGAGTATAACACCTTTATCAGATCTATTGAACATGGAAAGCTCCACTGATGACAACTGTGATCGGCTACAATTTTTGCTGCAGTACACAAGTGGACAACCACATGAGTTGGTTAAGAGCTGCATTCACATGGAACCTTCAGCAGATTACGCTAGAGCCAAGAAAATGCTAAAAGAGTTTTTTGGTGACGACTACTAAGATAGCTGAGGCCTACATCAGTGAATCAGTGAAATAGCTTATTGGCCACATATGCTCTCACACACGAGGAATTTTTATCCCATCCGTGAAATTAGTGAAACACACAGAGCACACAGTCAACACATTGAGGTGAAGCACACATTAACCCGGAGCAGTGAGATGCTGCAGTACTGCGCTCGGGGAGCAGTGAGGGGTTAGGTGCCTTGCTCAAGGGCACTTCAGCCATGGATGCGGGCATAAAGCAAGCTTTGGATTGGCAGACGATCAAGCCAGAGGATGGCGATGCACTGCAGTCTCACATTGTTCCTCACAGGCTGCTCCAACACAATGGCAAATATTAGCTACATGGAAGACTTGGACAACACAGATAACACAAAAGCACTGGCCAACAAGCTTCCATACAGGCTCAAGGAAGCATGGAGAAAGTCGGCCTGCGACCTACAAGAAAAAACGAAGAAACAAGTCAAGTTTAAGGATTTCGACGACTTTGTCAACAAGCAGGTTAAATATATATTACACCCGCTTTACGGACACATTAAAGACCCCACCGCAGGCTCGAAAGACCCTGTGCGACAGAAACCGAACCCACAATATACAGAGACACTCAAACCAAGGAAGGTGTTTACAACCGCGGTTGTTTCCCCCGAAACCCAAATCAAGATGGAGAACACCAAATGTACAAATTGTCTCAGTGAACTCCTATGGCAAGCCTTTTCTTTATTGCAAAAAAGAGCAACACAGTCTCACAGTCACCAGAAAATTAAAGGGCAAGCCACACAAGGAGAAGATTCACCTTTTTAAGAAGCAAAGGTTTGTGTTTTGCATGTTTGAAAAACAGTCACATGAGCAGCGGCTGCAAGGAGAAGGCTCAATGCCAAGAATGCTCACGACCGCATCCTACCCTGCTGCACATTAACACTAAAGCCTCCAGAGATGATACAACAAAGGAAAGCTGCGATCAACAATCCATATCAAGCGCCCTTGTACAGGAAGATTGCATTCTTTCAATCATTCCAATGTGAGTCAAGGCACAAAAGGGACACAAGTCGGGCGACCTACGCGTTTATGGATCCAGGTTGCTCAGCGACTTCTGCTATAGAGTCACTGATTAACCAACTGAACATGAGTGGACACAATACAAGCATCTCATTGAGAACAATAGGTAATGAATGTCAACACCCGCATTGTAACCAGACTTGAAATCAGTAGCCTGGATGGCAACCAGTTTATTGAGTTTGCTGATGTTGTCTCACAAAAAAAATCCCTGTAACCAAGGATAATATTCCCCGCAAAGAGGACATTAACTTTTGGCCCTACCTTAAAGAGGTGAATCTTTCGACAATCTATTCTAAGCAGAGGTTGGGTTACTCATAGGAGCTAACGTTCCCAAGGCAATGGAGCCGTTACAGGTGATCAGCAGCATGGATGATGGACCTTACGCCGTCAGGACAGTATTGGGCTGGACAGTAAACAGACCACTCAGAGGTGAAGTGAGGCCACGCAAGCAAACAAAGTGACAGAAATCAGATTAAATCACATCTCCGTAGCTAAGATAGAAGAGCTTTGGCAGCTGCAGTTCAAGCAGGACTTTCCTGATGCAGGACAGGAAGAAGACATCGAAATGTCCAAGGACGATCACCAATTTATCAACATGGTGTCCGTATCATCAAAACTTGTCAATGGTCATTACAGCATCTGTCTTCCAGTAAGGAGCAAGTCTCTGTGCATGCCCAACGACAGAGCGGTTGCCAAGTAACATGCTTTGAACCTAAAGAAAAGATTCTCTCAAGTTTATAAGGAATACATTGCATTCATGGATGACATTCTCAAGAAGGACTATGTAGTGAAACTCGGTGCTGAGCGTAAGCCAACAGAAGGAAGAACCCGGTATCTGCCTCATCACAGAGTCAGACATCCAATCAAGCAAAAGCTACCCATTGTCTTCGACTGCGGTGCAAGCTTTCAAGGAACATCGCTGAACCAGCAACTCCTGCAGGGACCGGACCTCACGAGCTCACAAGACAGTGTGGCAGTTATGGCTGATATGGAGGCCATGTTCCACCAGATCAGAGTCAGCAACGAAGACACGTATCTCTTCAGGTTTCTCTGGTGGCTTGATGGGAACTACAAGCAAGGGCTGGTTGAACACAAGATGTTGGTCCACATCATTGGTGCAACATCATCGCCAAGTGTTGCTAACTTCGCACTGCAGAAATGTGCAACAGATTTTGAGGATGACTTTGGTCACAAAACTGCCAAAACAGTCAAGAGAAATTTCTACATAGACGACTGTCTTAAGTCAACTACTGATGAAGATACAGCTATCAAACTGCTGAACTGAGGAGCATGCTGGCAAGAGGTGGATTTCGACATGAACGAAACAAAATGGTCGAGCAACAGCCATAAGTTTCTCAGCTCTATTCCTGAAGATGGATAGGCAAAGGGTTTTCAAGATCTGGACTTTGATGAAGATAACCTACCAATGGAGAGAACATTGGGAATCCAGTGGTGTGCCGAATCAGATCAGTTCAAGTTCAAGATAAACCTCAAAGATCGACCACACACTAGGAGAGGCCTGCCTGCTTTCCCTCGTCAGTTCCATCTTTGATCCGCTGGGCTTTGTCGCTTCAGTGGTGCTGCCTGCCAAGAAGATCCTTTAAGATTTTTGCAGGCAGAAGTATAGCTGGGATGAAGATCTGCCAGACGAAGTCATCAAATGCTGTAAAAGATGGATGTCAAGTTTGCAACAGCTTGAGAATTTTGGAGTTGACAGATGAAAAAGAAGCTCTATCCACCCTGATGATGGCAAAGGCCAGGGTCGCACCTTTAAAGTCTCCAACCATACCAAGAATGGAGCTAACTGCAGCTACAGTTGCAGTTAAGATGAACAAGATTCTGAAAAAAGAGCTTGAACTAGAACTTCATGAATCATTCATTTGGACAGATATCACGGCTGTGCTAGAATAGATTCAAGACCTTCGTCGCTAATAGAATCTCAGCAATCCTGGAGCACTCACAGACTTCACAGTGGAGATACGTCAATACCACTCTGAATCCCGCTGACCATGTCTCAAGAGGACAGACTGTTGAAGCATTTTTGAAGTTGCTGGACCAGAATACTTGCTCCATACAGAAGATCAGTGGCCCAATAATCCAGATCCTTGAATGGTGGATATCAAAGACTTAGAGGTCAAAAGAGTAGCTCAAGCGCACGTCATTCAGATGCAAGACCCAACAGATCCAATGGACCAGTTGATGAGCCACTTCTCATCCTGTACAAAACTGTTGCCTGACTTCTGAAGATTAAGGGGTAGCTTAAAGAGCTGAAAGCAAAGAGAAAGGAACCTAACACATTAGGTGGAGAAAGCAGAGTGGATCTGTTCAAGAAGGCTTTCAAAGAACAAAGAACAAACCTTACATGTGACAATTTGACAGAAGCAGAAATCGTTAAGTACTGTCAGAAATAAAGATTTGAAGATGACTTGACAATGCTGAAGGAACATCAGAGAGTGAAGAAAACTAGCTAACTTCATAAGTTATTTTTTCTTTTAATTTCAAATCCAGTTCTTCAAGAAGGAGTCATGAGGGTTGGAGGAGGGTTGAGCCGAGCGGCGATGCCAGATCATTCTAAGCAGCCAGCCATCCTGCCAAAGTATTCATACATCACAAGGCTTGTGTTGAGACACATTCATGACATTACAGCTCACGCCGTATGGAACCACATGTTGGCTCAACTACGTCAACAGTTCTGGATACCCGGAGCTAACGAAGCCATCAGAACTTTCCTGTCAAAGTGCGCCGTCTGTAAGAAGTTACATGGAACAGCTGGCAAGCAACTCATGGCAGATCTACCAACATGCAAATTCTGCCTGATGACCCTCCATTCACGCGAGTTGGTGTTGACTATTTCAGCCCGTTCCTGGTGAAAAGAGGTAGGGTGCAAGTACAGAGGTACGGTGTCATGTTTACCTGTCTCGCCATACGAACTGTGCATCTAGAAATTGCAACTTCTCTTGACACTGATGCATGCCTCAACGCAATAAGGAGGTTCGAGGAGGAGGTTACCTCCAGGAGTATTTAACAAGGACGACCAATACACTAACCGCAGATGGAGACAGGTCCAGTACCTTTCAGACAACTTCTGGAAACGCTGGTGCAGTACCTGACAAAGCTTCAAGAACGCCAATGATTGTCCACGCCTGGAAGAAACTTCTGCATCAGTGATGTGGTACTGATTGTGGATCTCCCAGAAATTCATGGCCTCTTGGGAGGATCCTGGAGACTTTTCCGGACAAGAAAGGCTTTGTTCGTCAAGTTAAAGTCAAGACCAAGACCATGAACTTTGTCACCCGATAACAAAGCTATGATTGCTCCAAGAGTCGGATGACACTAATGGACTGTTCTAAAGACTGTTCTGAAGTCAAGTCCTCATGTCATGATGTTTGTGTTTAACATAACATGTATCATACCATGTAGGCTCCTTTAATTTAATGTAAGTTATTTGAGTAATTGTTTCAAAGAGATTGATAATTATTTGGATTTTCATAAGATAAATAATATAATAGTAAATTGTGGTAATTTCGAATGTATTGAAGTTCACTTATATTATTTTTGGTGTATGCGCACATTTAATTACTATTATTTTGAAGTGCGGGAGGTAACTTTATTGTGCTAACTACCTGTGACAGACAGTCAGCGTTAACAAGCGTGGAGCCACACAGTTTTTTGGACTCTCTCTATCTCTGACCTCTAATCATAACCTCATGTTGTGGAAAAGGATTTTTGTATTTTGCTTTTGACAAGTAAACCTTTCAAACTTAACGTCGTGGTCAGGTGGATTCTTTTTGTGGATATTGGATGAGGTATGTGTCTAGGGGAAAACGGAGCGTCAAGCTGGAGCTTCACTAATTAGACCTATTGATCCTACACTGTAACTTGTAACCTGTAGACAGTAACCTGTAACCTGTAGACAGTAGCCTGTAACCTGTTACCTGTAACCTGTCCTACTGTCTTGGGTGGTATCACTCTTCTAGGTTACGATAAAATCTCGTTCTGGCCATAGTGTACTTGGATATGATATGATACGAGGACAACATCAAACATCTACCTAGAATATTTGATTCAGAGCATCTTGTTCTTTGAGGACTAGGGCCAAGTCCACACGTACCAAAACGATCTTTTTTTTCTCCGTTTTCCCTGGCATCGTTTCAAGAACATTTGCGTCCA
>JAOPJL010033608.1:0-13118 GCA_027123545.1 Trisopterus esmarkii | reverse complement strand
TGTGTGTGTGTGTGTGTGTGTGTGTGTGTGTGTGTGTGTGTGTGTGTGTGTGTGTGTGTGTGTGTGTGTGTGTGCTACTCGCCGTTGTCCATTTCGGTGTGGGGCTCGCCGAGACTCATAGGAACTCTGTAGCCGGTGGGGTCCTCTGATTGCAGCAGGGTCACCAGCTCATCCCTGGAGAGCTCAGGGGGGGGCGGAACTGAGGGGGACTGACAGATGTTGACGAAGACCTTCTGATTGGCTGGCTGCGACAGGGTCTTCACACACATGCCTGGTGGGAGGGGGGACACCAGTTAAACCTGCGCTCCATACCTCTCAGGTCTCCCATTAGCAGCCTGTAGCAGCTTGTGCTGTAGCTACCGTTCAGTTATAGAGGTTGCAAACGTGGCCCACAAAACGATTTTACACAGAGTAGAGTGAACTGTGGATGGGCGGTTTTGTTCTAGAGAAACAACCTAGATATATATTTTTTCAGATATATTTTTTATGGAACGCCAGAACAAAAGTTAGAGTGCAAGTTGAAATCTCATCTCTTAATAGTTGAACCACTGAGCCAACTTGGAACACGCTCTAGAATGTGATTTGGTCAAAATTATTAGAGATTAAAGGACAATCCCGTATTTTGAACATTGAGCCCCCTTTCTGGTTTGTCGAGGATGAAAAAGAGTGGTTGCCACCGAAATTTTGACTATTGTTCCTGTCTTGGGTATTTGGCTCATTTAGAATCGCCCTGCCTGCTTCAGAATGACTGGCTATGGGCATTCACAAACCTGTCCTTAAAACAACCTTAAACATTCTTTTTCAGAAATGAGCAACTCACCGAGTGGTTAGTGGTGTTCAGTATTGCTCCGAATCAAGTATGGTAGCGAAATACAGTTTCTGTCGTGTTTTATTTGGCATTTTGTAAATCCCATTGAAACTGAAACCAGACCGAAACCGGAAATGGGGCTGTTAACGTTTTAAACTGTATTTCGCTACGATACTTGATTTGGAAAACCAACGAACACCACTTACCACTCAGTGAGTTGCACATTTTTGAAAACAAATGTTTATGGTTGTTTTAAGGACAGGTTTGTGAATGCCCATCGCCAGCTATTCTGAAGCAGGCAGGGGCATTTCAAAATTAGCCAGAGACAGGACCAATCGTCAACATTTCAGTGTCAACCACTCTTATTTCATCCTAGAAAAACCAGAAGGGGGAATAATGTTCAAAATACCGGAAATGTCTTTTAAATTGTATTTCTGTATTATACTGTGTTTCCACATCTGATTAAGTAAAGTATTAGTATGTGTAGTTCTTCCATTAAAGGTCTGTGAATATGGGAGCATACATACTCTAGTCTGCAGTTTGTGTGTGGGTGCGTGTCTATTTACCTGGCTGCGGACGGATCATTTTGGAGTCCAGGGGATCGCCAGGCGCCTTCCCCACCGTCTACCCAGCAACATATAGACAAGGCAAGCTTTGAACATCACACTGAAACCTTTTTTGAAGGTATGATTTTGATTCTGCTGCTCGAGAAAATCAAAACAATAATTAAAGACGTTTGATGACATCTGAAGTAGCGTGGGATCATGACATCTTCAACTGCATCGCCGCTGGCAATCTATCGGACGTGACCCAGGCAGAAATCATGTTCACAGCCGAGTTGCTGTATTAAAGTTTTATTCACATGACATTTGGTCACATTTGTTCACGGTATGTAATTTCTTTCTAATGAAATTGGCGCAAGTTACATGATGCTTGCTAACTTACCTTTAGATGAGTCGACTACCTAAACAGCTGTAGATTATAGGAGGCCCATTCAATTGTGGTGAAGCCTAGCGCTGTTATCGTGGTCCAAAAAGTCTAAAAACTCAAGACTTGATAACCAGTATATTTATATAGTATACATATTATACCTTTAAGTACTTATATTGGAATTCTGAAATGAGAATAGAAAAATCAAAACTTACATTGTGTATATCTCAATACAGTATCACTTTTGTGTTTGATTGAAAATATATAATAAACATAATATGCATTGCACATTCCCCACATTCATCACTCAAGACAGATAACAATGTGTACAAGGCAACAAAAGTGATTAAATTTGATGACTATTAGGTGAAGTTTATGTCATGTTTTGGAAAGTGTGCCAACTAATTTTGTTTGGAATGCAGCATGCTTCTTCTGTAGAAATAATTAAATAAAAGTGTCTGACAACTCCCTAACTCTCCTTATCCGGTCTGTACGTTCCCCCACTCAAACCATTCAAACTCCCCCACTCAAACTCAAACGATGCATACTTGTGTCATACACGTCTGACATTAACGGGGAGTCACGCTAAGGCATATCTAACCTGTAAAAGCAGCTGTTGATACAGCTCCTCTTGCTGCTGCAGCTCCACCTCAGAGTTCAGCAGGGATGAGTCCGTCGCCATGGCTACCGACAGACCTGAGTCAGTCAAACAACTTCAGTCAGAGATCAGAATCAAAATCATCAATCAATCAAATCACGAGATGTAATACCAAGCACCTGCAGACCAGGGGACGTGCAGAATAATGTAAAGCTAGTCATACCGAACTCGCATTTTCAATGAACTAACAAGGCTGTCTCCATTGAGATGTTTTAATCATTGCTTTATACATTCTGCTAGCAGACTAGAAGACTCTCTTTTACTTTAACAATAACGTTTCGATTTTCACTCTAAAACTCTTCCCCTGAGCGTTTGCCCAACATTTAAAACCGCGTTGGGATTCCTAAACATAAATAAGGTACAGGTTCATCACCTCGACAACACTGTGTTTAGGAGTAACGTGTGGAGCGGTGAGCAGCAGACGCGATGTGGAGCAGCAACTTCCTGATTACTATGACGTACTGGCAACTGAACGGTTTCAAAGTAAAAGTCCTAGTGGAGTTGCAGGTGTCTTGCCAAAAAAGTGATCGTCCCCTCAAAACTGATTGCCGTATGCCTGCAGATGCTTTTATCTGGATCATAACGTTAAAACAAACTTAATGTCCACGATAATATAAAAGCTATGTGTTTAAAATTTAGCCTACTAACATTATTACCAATAGGAACTGGCTCATATCCTGGACAATATAAAAAATAAATTAGTAGCCGAATTGACATTTTTTATTTTAATTTATATATAATTGTATAAAGTACGATGTGCCAATGAGAAAGTTTACAGGTTACAGCCAAGGCCTCCCCAAGCCTTATGCATCTGCTGATACTTGGCTCTTCCTGTTTGAAGATGAACATGGCTAACACAGGCGGGGCGATGTCAGCACGTCTTTCAGGTCTTAAAAGGCTCTGGCCATGGTCGACACCCCACAGCCAACAGTTCCTCTCCTATGACAGGAGGTCTCGCAGAGCCTTGTCTCTCTCAACCATTTCTCTAGCTGATTTACCATAGGAAGCAAGCTCCTCAGCTTGCTCACAGTGGATGGGGCCTTCATCCTCCTGGCGGCCGCTCTGTCTTGCTTGGGTCGGGGCTAAAGCCGCTGGTGAAGATCACGATGTCCTAGGAAGGTCACCTCTTCTTTTGACAGGTCGCTCTCATCGACACAGAGGGTGATTGATGCCTCCTGGATCTTCCCCAGCACCCCATGCAGACCAGCGTCATGCTCTTCTTGTGTTCGGCCCCACACCAGCACATAGTCAATTTATTTTAATCATTTATATTGTTTATTTGACAGGAACAATGCCCAGCTCATTAGCAGGACCAGAGTTAGCTATAAGCTCATTTTCATCTTTAGTCCCTGGGCAGGAAACAGAGGATAACATCTCCCCTGTCAAAAGGGGAAACCTAACACTGAAGTATAAAAACAGTATAACACGACAACACAACAACGGACAATCAAATCACAACATTGGGACACCACAACAACAACAACAACATCAGCAGCACAACATGAGGACACCAAGACAACAGGACATCACAACATTAAGACAACCGTCTATGCATGATGGGTACATGTTTGGGTTGATTTCAGACATGATTTCATCTTAAATGTAAAAATCAGCAAAGGTGTTCCACTCTCTTATCTCCAGCTGAAGACCAGCTGAGAACACTTATGGGCACTGTGTTATATGTGGGGAGCTGTAGAATATATAAACTGTTATGAGTGGATATTGATGTGACCGTTTTAGTGCACATAGACATTTTGTATTGCTATTTTTTTTTTTGTTCTCTTCTCTACATCTTTCCCATTGTGATGGCTGGCTCACAGTTTACTGGAGCTCAGGGCTTTCTGACTCGTGTTAGTGTGGGTCGAGGTAGAGGTGTGTTGGGGTTCCCTATACCTTTCCCACAGCTTAGTGCATTTGTGGGTACTACTGTAGCGATGGCAGCGAGAACTCCGCGTTCTGTAGTTAGTGACACACAACACACTGCCCACGCAGAGCAAGATAACTTCCTCACACACCAGGCCCCCTGCACTTCCACTCCTTTAACTATGGAGGATCTTGTAGGCCAGATGAGCGCATCGTGCAACAGATAGGTCAACAGTTAGCAGACAGCATTCTCACACACTTGAATAGGTCTAGTCCAGCAGCAGCTTTATCTACTCCAAGTGTACACAGTGATAGCTACGCTCCAGCTCAGGACTTGGTATCCTCATCTCAGCTTCAGGTAGTGAGTCAGAGGAAGGTGAGAGGTGAGAGAGAGACTTTTAGAGGTGAGAATTCAGATTCAGTTACTCTTGAAGAGTGGATTGAGCAAATGCAAACTTTCATAAAGAAGGGAGGCCTATCTACTGAGGAGCAGGGTGAAGAGATTCTCATTCACTTAAGGGGCAAGGCCAAGGATGTAGTCAAAGTGGGCATTGAATCAAGTGGCGTTGACATCAGACGTAGCCCAGACTCTATATATAGCCTAAGGAAGCATTTAATTTGCAAGCAGTTCTCACCACTGCCTCTGCAAGACTTCTACACAACCTTCCCTGAGCCACGGGAAGACCCCTATGGCTACTGGCTTCGCCTTAACTGTGCTGCTGATATTGCTACTGAGTGTCTCATGGAACAGGGTAAACAACAAGACAGCCCTTCTATTGAGGTCACACGTAAGTTCATTAGGAACTGCCCAGATTCGGGTCTATCGCTCACTTTTCGTTCTAAGACCGTCGACAAGTGGTCGGCTGCAGAAGTGCAAGAGGTTTTGAATGAGTACCACTCAGAGAAGGTCATCGGAGCAGCAGGGATAGGGAAGGTTAGAGCTGTTGTGGAGAAGGACGTGGCTGTGAACAGGATGGAGGTGAGCAGTAACCCAACTCTTCTGTGTAGCGCTCAGTCAACACCACAGTCCACATCAGCTGATCACTCTTCCCTGGAGAGGATGATTGGTATGCTGGAGAAAGTTCTTATGAATAATGCTCAGTCCGGACCAGCGAGTAGAAGGACAAGTGGTCTACCCCGCATTCAAGGTCTTAAGGACACTCCGTGTTTAGTTTGCAAAGACCCCTCTCATTCTGCCTTGTCACACTGTAAAGATGACAGACTGTGTTTCCAGTGTTTCTCTCCTGACCATGCAAGGGACAGATGTCCGCGTAGAGGACAGAGTGCAGCACCCGGTGACCAGGTGTCAAACTAAAAGATCTGCGTGTAGGGGAGAACCACGGAGATTGTGAAAGTGTGCTCCCCATACCTAGCTTTGAGGCTTTTTCTGACTATGAATCTCTTAGTCAGTTGTACAGCAGCGATTTTTCTTCTGAGAAAACAGTTATTTTTCAGAATTTGCAGACAGTTCCCAGGTCTGATAGTTTATTTTACACATCAGTTTCAATAGTGAATGGACTCTCTTTCAAAGCGCTTATTGATAGTGGATCCATGGCGTGTACTCTTAGTGAGTCTGCTGAAGCTATGTTGTTGCAATGCATTCCAGGCATTTCAATGCAGTCAGCTCACGATATTGTGATTGTTGGCTTTGGAGGCCATCGATGACTGTTCCCACTTTAGTCGTCCCAGGTCAATCTGAGGAGATGATTCTGGGCACTAACGTCATCAAAAGGCTTTTGACGTGTCTGAGAGAGACAAGTGGCTATTGGAAGCTCATGTCCATGCCCAACAATAACCACAGTGATGAATGCTCTCAGTTTTTGTCCCTTTTCTCCAACACTGAGCGGTGGAGAGATGAGTCTGTGCCAGACAGAGTGGGCACTGTAAAGCTCATGAGAAGTGTGACACTAGAGCCACAAACAGAGCACCTGGTTTGGGGTAAGCTACCCGTGTCTTCAGCCCTGTCTGTGGGTAGCACAGTCATCATTGAACCGACAAAGTCAAGGTCAAGACCTAAGCAGATAATGGTTGGCAAAGTTATCACACAGCTTTGGGGTGATGGCTCCATGCTGGTGAAAGTTATAAACCCAACCAATCACAGAATAGTGCTGAGGAGAAATGCTAAGATAGCCGATGTGTCACCGTGTATTGCTGTGGAAGACCTGCCACAGCCAGAACAGATCAAGTAAAATGTGCAGTGAACGGACAGCAGCCAGTCCTCAACTCCCCGGTCAGATGAGGAGATGAAACGTGCCCTGTACAGTTTAGACCTTCCTGACATCGATCTGGAGTCTTGTGAGGTGTCAGCACACTGAAAAGACCAGCTGCTTCAGACCATTGAGAGATATGAATCAATATTCTCAAGAGACAAAATGGACTGCGGAGAAGCCAATGACTTTGTCCACCGCATTCATCTGACTGATGACCGACCCTTTCGGTTACCGTACAGGCGTATACCACCAAGCCAGTATGAACTAAGGACTAACTCTAAACTAAGGACAACTCTGAATGACATGGAGGAGGAGGGAATCATTCGTAAGTCACAAAGCGATTATGCATCTCATCTCGTGCTTGTCTGGAAGAAGAATGGCGAATTAAGGATGTACAGATTTCAGGTGGCTGAATGCTCGGACTGTCAGACGCCTACCTGTTGCCTCACCAGTCTGATGTGTTGGCTGCTCTTGGCAGGAACGCCTTCTGCTCCACCACCGATTTGACGTCAGGCTATTACAATGTGCCTTTGCCGGAAGAGCATAAGAAATATACAGCCTTTTCTTCTCCTTTCGGCCTGCGCGAGTACAACAGACTGCCTTAGGGTCTCTCCAACAGTCCAGCCACGTTCATGAGAATAATGATGTCAATCTTTGGCGATGAGAACTTCACCAGTGTCCTGTGCTATTTGGACGATCTCATGGTGTTCGCTCCTACCGAGTCTGTGGCCCTTCAACGTCTTGAAATTATCTTCTCGCGTCTGTCGAGTCACAATCTGAAGCTGGCTCCAAAGAAATGTTTTTTCTTAAGACGTTCTGTTAAATTCCTTGGCCACGTAATCTGTGAGAAAGGTATTGAGACAGATCGGGACAAGTCGAGGCCATCAGCAAAATCCAGAGAGTTGATCTGATGGAGGCTGACGGGCAGATACCATGTTTCAAGAAGATCAGATCATTCCTTGGTATGGTGTTGTATTACCAACACTTTATCGAGGGATGTTCTGCGAAGGCCAAACCACTCTTCAAGTTAACAGCAGGGTCCAGTAAGCAGACTCGGGGAAAGTTGGGGAGAAAGCCAAAGAACAGGCCGAACGTCACGAAACTCACACCTGCTGACTGGACACCTGCCTGTCAGCGGGCCTTTGAGGTCCTGAAGTCAGATCTACTACAGAGTGTGACCCTAGCTCACCCAATGTTTGACCAGCCTTTCATTCTGGCTGTTGACGCGTCTTTTGACGGAGTTGGAGCAGTTCTTTCTCAAATCCCTCCTGGTGAGGAAATAGCAAGACCAGTGGCCAGCAGAACGTTGTCTCGTTCACAGATGAACTACCCTGCTCACAGACTTGAATTCTTTGCACTGAAGTGGGCTGTTTGTGAAAAGTTCATTGGCTAAAGGGGAGACATTTCACAGCGTGGACTGACAACAACCCTTTAACATACATTTTGACAAAGCCCAGACTGGATGCCTGTGAACAGCGATGGGTGGCTAAACTTGCATCGTACAGCTTTGACATAAAGTATGTCCCAGGCCCTAGAAACGTTGTGGCAGATGCTTTAAGCAAAGAACCCTTCGTCCAGTCTTGCGTAAGCCACCGCATTGTTACTGAGCCGTACATATCACTCTTGAGAAATGTCAGTGGTGTTGTGGTCCTGAGATCAGGCAAAAATCTACACAACACATCCGTCAATGAAGCCTCAGACACTGGTTTGGTTGGAGCTCCAGATCTTTCAGCTATTCTGGAAGCTCACTCCAGTGGTGGTCTGAGTGAAGTCATGGGTACGAGTCCAGCTGTTCCTCAACTGCAGCAGATTGACTCCCCCATTCCTCACAGCAGTCTTGTGAATCAACAAGGGCAGGATATTACCATCAGCCGAGTCCTATACTATATCGAGAGACGGCGGAAACCATCGAAAACTGAGAACAGAGGAGCTCTCCAGCGTGAGACAGCTCCTGAAGTATTGGGACAGGCTGGTAATCCATGATGGCTTTCTGTGCAAGGTGAGAAAAGATCAAGGCATGAACAGACGACTTTTTCTCTTTGTCGTGCCCGACTCCCTCAAAGCGCAAGTACTGAATGGAATTCATGATTCCGCTGGTCACCAAGGGAAGAGCCGAACGCTGTCTCTGGCTAGGCAGAGATTCTTCTGGGTTGGCATGAAAAGAGACATTGATAATCATGTGAGAAACTGTCATCGCTGTATTGTTGGAAAGACACCAGAGCCCAATGCTTGCGCTCCATTCGAGAGCATACGCACATCAGAGCCGATGGAGCTGGTCTGTATCGACTTTTGGTCTGCGGAGGTCATTGACGGGAAGTCCATGGATGTGCTTGTTGTGACTGACCATTTTTCCAAAATGGCTCATGCATTTTCATGTAAAAATCAGTCCGCCAAGCAAGTGGCTCAGAGGCTCTGGGATGAGTTCTTTCTCGTATACGGCTTCCCTAAGAGGATTCATTTTGATCAGGGAGCGAACTTTGAAAGCAAGTTGATCAGGGAGCTGTTGGTTCTTTCAGGCGTCGAGAAGTCGCACACAACACCATACCACCCCATGGGCAATGGCGTGGTTGAAAGGTTCAACAGGACCCTTGGGTCCATGATCAGAACGTTGCCTCCTAAGTCCAAAGCCAAGTGGCCCCAGTTGTTAGATACTCACCTTCTGCTACAATTGCACTGAGCACGAGACGACCGGTTTTGCACCTTTCTACCTGATGTTTGGTAGAGTCCCTCGTCTTCCAGTGGATGTCCTGTTTCAAACTGTGCTTTCCGACAACGTCATGGTGGATCGCAATGAGTTTGTATCACGCCTGAAGAAAGACCTGCGTGAAGCGGTGCAAATTGCACAACGACACAGTCAGAAAGAGCAGACTCGGCACGCAAGGCTTAATAACAGGAAGGTCAAGGGGTCACCTCTCACCATTGGTGACAGAGTGCTCGTTGCGAACAGAGGTGAAAGAGGAAGAAGGAAAGTGGCTGACAAATGGGAGTCGACAATGTACGAAATTGTGGCTGCGAATTCTGATATTAATGTCTACAAGATCAAAGACGTCAACTCTGACAAACTGAAGGTAGTTCACCCTAATCTACTGCTTCCGGTGAACTTCTTACCAATTGACGATGGAATAGAGACCCACGTCAGTGGCAGTGACGAGGTGGTAGCTGAAGTCAACTCTCCGGTTGAGATGGATGTCAGTGAGGAGATGGTTCCCGGAGTCAATCTTCCAGGGGAGATTGATGGCAGTGTTGACCGGACTGTACACTGGGTGCTGGCCAGCCTTGATGGTTCTGAGATGGAGGATCGGCTGACTGGTCTCTCTGAAGCCCATGATGTGTCTGATTGTGTGTCTGGGCCTTTTGACTCAGCTAGTGTCATCGGCAGTGATCGGAGGTTGGAGGACAGTGGTGTTCCCCCTGTAATCAATGGCCGACACAGCGCTGAGCTCCGACCCGTAGTCATTGTACATGAAAAGGTAGCCACGGATGCGCTAACAGTATGATATGATATGATATGATATGAACTTTATTCGTCAGCAGTGCTGAAATTTGTCTTGCGACCCAGCAGCCGTTGCATGTAAAAACAGAAAACATGAATTACACACATTGACATGACACATTGAAACACAACAAATTTACATACATGGGTACAGATAGTCGAGAGCACATTGTCCACCACTTCGCCTATCTCCGGTTTAGCATCAAAGTCGATTGATGGACAAAATACTTTTTTAGTCTAACCTTCTTGAAAAGTGGTACCACGTATCTCCATCCTGAGGGCAATAACCTGTATTCACTATACAAAACATGACTAGTGTTTGAGGTGATGTTTTTTGCCAACCTCAGCATGCTGTTGTCATACGTGGAAGTATACAGCTCCTGAAGTGGTTGTCCAACAATCTTTGAACAAATGTTTAGTTGTTGTAACATTTGTGACTTTAGGGCTACAGACAGACATCCATACCAGGTGGTACTGCAGTACTGAAGAACACTCATAATGACAGAAGTGAAAAACAAAAGAAGAATCCTTCTACTGGCACCAAAAGATCTTAAACGGCGAAGGAAATAGATTCTTTGCTTTGTTTTCTTACACACTGATTCAATCTGATCTTTCCAGGAAAGAAGATGGTCTATTACTACTCCTAGGTATGTGTATGAACATACCTGATCGATCTGTTCACTATGAATAGTAATAGGAGATTTGCATATCTCCAGTGGTGCACCAAAAACAATCTCTTCTGTCTTTTTTGTGTTTATGATGAGAGCGTTATCACTCCGTTCAACCACCTTATTTACTCTCTGCTGGTGCAGTCCAGGGTCACTGAAACTATTTAAAAGAGAAATTAAAACTGTGTCGTCAGAGTACTTTAGAATGTACTGATCTGGTCCTTTGCTCCTACCCTCAGACAGACATTCTTCAGTACGACAACTGTCAGTATAAAGAGTGAAGAGTACAGCTGAGCTTACACAACCCTGTGGAGCGCCAACATTTGTAGTTAATGCTGAGGAAAGGGTTCTGTTCACCTTTACTCTCTGTACTCTGTTGGTTAAGAAACATGCATACCAGTGAATCAAATATGGATTCAGTTCTAACTGGACCATCTTTGACACCAATATATCAGACTGTATCGTGTTGAAGGCTGAAGAAAAGTCCAAGAACAACACCCTTGCATAGTTGTCTTTAGACTGATCTAGATGTTTTGTTATCAGGTGGACCAGTGTGGCGACCGCATCCTCTGTACCGCAGCCCTTTTTATAAGCAAACTGACAGGGGTCAAGTTTCTCTTTGGTTAAACTAACAAGATATTGTAGCAGTATTCTTTCAAGTGATTTCATGATCACTGAAGTGAGGGCTATGGGTCTATAATCCTTATGCTCTTTTGGACATCGGATTTTTGGTAGTGGTTTTATGTAGGAGGTTTTCCAAGACAGAGGGATTGTGTGTGTGTCTACAGAGGTTTGGAATATAGGTTGCCACACTGGAGCCAGCTCAGATGCAAAGTTCTTGAGGAGGAAAGCACTGCACTCATCTGGCCCATTAGCTTTCCCTGTATTAGTACACCGAAACACCCTTCTCACATCCTCTTCAGTGATGGTAATTCTGTCTGAGGGGGCAGGTATTACAGCCTTAAGTATCTCAGTGCACTTTGAGGAATTATCTAATGATTCAAATCTAGCAAAGAATGTGTTTAGGTCATTGCTTAAGGCACCTTCATTTTCTGTCAAAATAGGTTTGGATGGGGATGACATTCCTGTCATAGATTTCATTGTGTCCCATGTCTTTTTGTGATTATTAGAATTGAATGCGTCTTCCAAACGCTGTCTATGTGCCGATTTTGCTTGTCTAATTCTGTTTTTTAGCTTTTTCTCTGCCAATTTTAGTGCTCCAAAGTCTTTATTTATGAAGGCTGTTTTCCTCTCATGTATTATTTCTTGTATATCTTTGGTCACATAGGATTTATTATTAGGATAGATTTTTATCTCCTTTGTGGGAACAACAAGCTCTACACAAAAATTTATATAATCATTTGTGACTGTGGTAATTTCATCCAATGAACCGTAACTAAAAGTGTCCCAATCTGTCAAGTCAAGGCATGCTTTTAGTTGTTCCTTGCTTTCATTTGTCCATGTCCTAACTACTTTCTTCACAGGCTTTCCTCTTTTTAGTTTTGATTTATAGACTGGAGTAATGCACACAACATTATGATCAGAGGTCGATATAGGCGGCCCAACCCTGGCTACATATGCATTTTTAATGTTTACATAGCACTTGTCCAATATATTATTTTTTCTGGTGGTATCCTGGACGTATTGTTCAAATCCCGGCAGCACAGTGTCTAGAAAACACTGGTTCAGATCTCCGAGGACAACTGCTGGTGCTTCTGGGTACTGCAGTTGCAGTTCATGTACACAGTCAGCGATGGTCCTTGCTGCCTGTGCAGCTCTTCCCGGCCCTTTCGGGGGGACATAAACAGCAAACAGTAAGATGCACCCAAACTCGCGGGGCGAGTAGAATGGTCTTAAAGTCATGCCCAGGATCTCTACATTGGGATCGTCACATATCCTCGTTTTTATTGAGTAGACACGACACCAGAGATCATTAATGTACACACATACACCACCGTAGCCACTCCCCCCTCCCCTGTCCATTCGCACCAGAGTGAATCCAGGGACTTCATAGAGTGAGTCTGGCTTTGATGGCTTTAACCAGCTTTCCGTGAAAATAAACAGTGATGCCTCACGGAAATCATGACTGTACCTTGCGTATGTCCGTACCGTGGCGATTTTGTTGTGAAGGGATCTCACATTGGTGAGAACGATAGAGGGTAGTGGTGGGCGGGTGAATCTCCTCCGTAGTCGAACTCGAGTGCCCCCCCTTCTCCCCCGTTTCCGCTTCCTTCTCTTTCGGATCAGCTCCTCGGGGATGTTATCCAACACTGGTGGGTAGATGTGACCCACGTTGGTTGTGTTACGCCGCGTTCACACCGGACACCGAAGCGCCGCGAATAGCCGCGGAACGGAGACCGCGTCCTTTCGGCGCCCATGTTAACGGGCGCTGTCGTTCACACCAGAAGCGCCGCGCCGCGAAGCGCCGCGATCGCTCGCGCCGTGCAGCGATCGTTTCGGCGTCTGTTCTATTTTGTGCGCGAGCCGC
>JAOPJL010033605.1:0-13132 GCA_027123545.1 Trisopterus esmarkii | reverse complement strand
ATTTTTTTGGTTTTTTATTTTTACCAATTTTTATTTTTTATAACACCAAAAAAAATTTTTTGGTTAATATTTGTTTAAATCCTCTTTGCATCCCGACAGCAGTCGATAAATTAAATGTGTTGAAAAATGCAGGTATATGTTGCAGTCGCAGGCCTTTCATAAGCCTACCTGTCCGTCTAGCTTTACCGGCTAACTGTGCACACTCAATGCGCATTGCAGGAGTCTTCCACGAGGCTAGGTGGACCCATTGCTAAAGCAAGCGAGCTAGTCACAATATTTTGGTGGAGTGACTTTGAAGAGAAGTCAGAAGAGGGTTGGATTTTTTTCAGATGGATACTTTCAAAATCCATCTGACTCTGGCTGGTTTCTGGAAATTGCCAACCCTAGCTTTAAATGGGATTATGATTTCTATGCATGTCTCCAGTCGTTTATGCTTGTGTGTCTTCAAGCCTTTGCTTGTTTCAGATGTTTTACCGACGTCTGCATCTTCTGAATTTTAGCAATCTTAACCACTTCATATTTCAGACCCCTTTCCCCTCGAGGAAAGGTAGATAACTTGTAAATTTGCAATAGTAAACACGAATTTGCCCTGAATGACTTGCATGGTTCAGTAAAGATTCAAACCATTAATAACAGTGATAAACGGCGATGCCTCGTCCAACAGCGGACACCAGGGAGCAGTGTGATTTGGAGTTGGGACAGACCCAAACATCAACAGCAGCAACAACAACAACAAGGTTCCACCGACCTCTCAAACCTCTGCATGGAGAGGGCCAGGGTCTTGTTGAGCTCCTCGATGATGCGGCTGGGCCGGTGGATGCTGCCGTACTGCAGCTGCATGGGGTGGCCGTGGCTCTGGCGGTGCAGGCTGGAGAGGCCCGCCAGCTGGGAGGCCAGCAGGGCGGCGGCGGGGTGGTGGTGATGGTGGGAGAGCAGGCCCTTCGGAGGGGGACACTTCTGGGGGTAGCCGCCCAGCGGGCTGGGGGACACCGAGGAGGAGAGGGAGTCGATGGAGCCGCCGGGGGGCATGCAGATCATCACCTTCTTGGGAGGCAGAGGCGGGGAGAGCTTGCCCCCGGGCATGCGGGGCAGCCGGATCAGCTGGCAAGAATCTAGACGGGAGGTTATGGAAGGGCGAGAATAAGTTGGAACACACTGAAGCCAAAAACGTGTTCAAATACATGCATTTTTTTTTTCCCCTTTTCAAATTAACTTGATCCACTTCATTAACGTCCCCTGGACGTTTCCGATTGGTAATTAGTACTGAAACTGCCTAGTTGGCGGATCAGGAGAGCCGGGACTCTGAGCCCTTCCCAGGGCGGAGGGGTGGGAATTAGGCCAGGCTAATGCTCCTCCTCACTGAGCCACAGATTGACAATGACAGCCCAGATGACCTTACCACCGGGGGGATTTAATGAGACTACTTTAATCCCCCGCACGTGTCGTGGGAGAAAGTGGGACCCAAACAGAATAGAGGTAATCCCAGTTTACACAACCATACAAACCCTGCTCAAAATAAAAAAAATATAACACATTCTGGGCCGCATAAACACAAATGTTTTTGAACAGTTTAAAACAACATGCGTCTCCTAAACAGGAAGGTATGTTCTAGGAAAAGCCTCCTTGACAATAATATTTTATTTATCCCAGACAGGAAATTCATGTGCCAGCAAGTGGCGGACACCAGAATCACCGTAACACTACAAAACTCAAAATGAACACATGCACTGCAGTTCTATATAGCCTCTAGATGGCTGTGGATCAAGAGGGGCGATCCTTGGGTACATGCTACTTTTAGACAGAAGTCGGGACTTGATCAACCTGGATGAGGGTGTACGGGGTTAACGGATTCGAAACACCCAATGACCCCAGGTTCCATCACTGGTGTGTCTCAAGTGCATCAATAGATGTTTAGGAAACTGAACAAATGCATGTAGTGCAGTTCTGTATAGAGGGGTGGGGGAGGGACTCACCTGTGCTGTGATTGGAGATCCTGGAGAAGGGCTTGGGCGGCAGGGCGGGGGGCTGCTTGTGGTACAACGGGGGCTTGGCCGGGGTGTTCTGAAGGTCACCTGGGTACGTGAAGGACTTTTTGGCCGGCCGGACCATGGCAGACTTTATGGTGGGCTCCTGAGTGCATAGGCCGCCGTCCATGGAGGACCGGAATTCCACTGTTGCTTGAAGAAAATTAAAAGAGATGAATAACATGAGGGAATATTGAATGGAGGCTGGATATATATATAGTTTAGTGATTAGTAACACAGGCAAGATCTCTCACAAACAAAAACCACAGACGCATTTTAGTACAGTTAAGACGCCTTGTACTTTGGACATCATTTTAATTCTATTCATAGCCCTGACAACCCTTTCATTCGCTGTACATGACACAGAAGATGGCTGACAGCGCTACTTGCAGATGCTATTTTTACCATCGTTCTTATTTCCAGGATTAATGGAACTAATAAACAGGCATGCATAGCGTCGCTTCCTTTGAGTTCTGTGAGAACCTATGCATACATTTTCAGACAGCCCGCATGCTGCAGCCCCCCGCCCCCCCCACCCAAAGCCTTTTACAATACAGCGGTGCTTTGAAAACAACAGTGAGGGAAAATGAGATTTATCTCGGCACTGCGCATCAATCAACCAAAGCCTGACAGTTTAGACTCTGGCACAACAAAAGAAGGGGAGAGAAAAACGACAGGAACCCACTGCATTGGCGAAAGTGCCAAAATAATTGTGCGTCTAAGGAGTTTTCGCTATGGGCTGGGGGAGGCGAGAGAGAGAGAATCTGTGGGGCTTAAGATTCACGTCCAATACAATTATTTTAGGTTGCTTTGGAAAAAAAACAAATAAAAGCAGACTCCCATTTTTAACTTTGAAGTGAAGGTAATTTGGTGGTCAATAAATTGGGGGCTGTATTGTGTCAGAGTGACATTTTATCATGAAAACCCTTGGATTAACCAGGTTCTAAGATGCTATGACAAACACTACCCGGACTAAGGATGATCTTTAGAAGGGGATGCATACAGCAGCAGAGCCTTAATTATATGGAGTTTGATAAAAAAGACCTTTGGCATTTAATGCTAGATCATAACCAGATGTATTCACACCAACAGGGAAGAGCATCATGCAGGTATAACATTAGCGTCATTTGTATTGCCTTCAACTATGAAGTGGTTCTTTTAGTAAGATCTGACATGAAGAAGCAGTAGGCTGCCATGTCAAATGACGTTGTTGTTCGCATATTCCATAATAAGTCTTTAGCGGGAAGCATAAACAGTGAACGAAAAGGAGTCCTTTAATGCACTAAAATGTCATCGCCTCACAAGACAGACCAGCAGTAAGATTTGGAATAGCAATGACGGTGTAAAAAAAAAAGAAAAACCAACGAAAGCACTAGACTAAATGTGCATTCCAAGAAATTACAGATGGAGGATTTGGGCAACTTGAAACAGCTTGACCTCCTAAAGAGACCTCTGCTCTTCGCAAATCCTGACAGCGGTTGTTGGACCTTCTGAACCACCCCGAGCATCATGACAGATGAGGACACGCCAGGCCGTCTGCCTTAAATACCCTTTCCTGGAGCCAGCGTGTTTAAACCATTAAGATTATGTAGATTAAGTAATGCAAGAATGCATCACCAGATATTCTAAGTTTATAGCTGGTGATCCCTGCTAATAGAGATTCTGCCAAATGAGAAATAAAATGAAAATAATTCTGTGGGAATTATTTGCGGAAGCCTGCATGGAATGATGGATTGGATGATTGATGGACTAATTATGCAGCCATCTTGAGAGAACACTCATCTCGTAATGATGAGAAAATTAAAGAATTGACTCGTAATCACGAACATCGGTGGAAAAAAAAAACAACACAGGACTATTTTGTAATGAATGTAGAGACTGATGTCAGCGCACATGTATCCTGAAGTCAGCATGGCGCCCGTCACAACCACAGTTTATTAGGCTTAAGCACTGGATAGTGTCAGCTCAAGTAAACCAAGCCTTAGAGGAGATGGCTGACACGACGTGTTTAATCCTGCATACGGCAGAAACTGGGATGCTTTGGACCCTGTGGCAGGTATTGATTGAACACCGGCAATCTAATTTTAGCTGCAATTTCTGACAGTCGCTGGTTAGTAGTGTCACTAATTCACATTCGTTTGTGTAACTATGCGAGAACTTGGATCAACTCACCCTTTTCAAAGATCTCCTTCAGCACACCCCTCTTGATCAACTCATCCCTGCTTTGTCTCATTGACATCTTCCTCTCCAGAGCTGTGGAGGGGGAAAAAAAAAAAACAGATCAAATAAGGAATACAAGCCACATGCATTTGGGAACAGTTTTTAAAAAGACACTAAGGTTATTCATGTTGCATTGGTTATTCGTTGTATTCGTCTGTTCCAAGTGGCTCACAGGATAACCCGAACAGACATCATTTTCTACCCAAACAAAAATATACTGCATGCCAATTCTGAATCATTGTCATGGCCGTAGCCATTCATCAAACTGATGACTCCTCCAAAATGATTGTTTTATTAATGTCGTAAACTGCATTAATAAGAGATAAGAGTAACAAGAGAACAAATGTTAGAAAAAGGGTTCTCAACGATACGGCACACGATAAACGCACCACGTACGACCAGGGAAGTCCGTGCCCAGTCTTTTGTGAGGAACCAGCAGATGAGCCACATACAGGATGGGCAAATCCCTACAATGAATGCAGGCGGTGCGGCGACATGTCCGTAATTATAGGAACGTATAATTTACGTAATAAAACAAAAACCACCCCTGCAAAAGGAACCAATTAGGAAGGGGAGAGACTGTGGGGACACTGGAGAACAGCGGAGCCACACTGCGCCAGAATCAGCCTCCAGGCACTGTGGCCGCTGTGTGAAGAGGACCGATCACAGGCCGGGGCCGCACTGCCACCTCTTTACAGGCGTAGCAGCCAGGAGCTCCACCCTGGGCCTGGCCACATCACCTCACTGCGGGTGGGGATTTATGTGCAACCCACCAGCTTGACCTCGCCGGTCCCCTTGCTTTTAGTGGCCCACTGGGCTACGACCGGCCATGTTATTTATTTTCACTAGTCGATGACGCAAATCAATTATCTTCTTTTCTGATTTATCATCGCGTCTATAAAAGCGTTGTAAAGATCTGTAGCGGAAGGGGGAAAATGATGCCGTGTGTTTGTAAGGTTTGTGGCGAAGCAGCCACAGAGAACTAAAGTCCTCATTTTCTAACGATGTTAAACAGAAACGGTAGCAGCATCTGGTGAAATACCTGCATTTCTGCAGGCACTAAATATTTGCCTCATTATGTTGAAAAACAACTAAAACAAATGAAAAGTCCCATCTTTTTATATAATTGCTTCAATAAAACCCAGCGGATTTAAAACAACTAATCCACACTAGAATATTTGGAAACCGTATCAACGTTCGAAAAGGCCAACGTTAGGACAAGCCATCATCTGATACCAGTAGTTCAGCATCCGTCATCACAACAGCAAGGCGCTTTGCACCAGTGAAAGAGTTTGTGAGGAGGAGAGGAGGGGGTATGGGTTTTGGCGAGACCAAAAATACTACCCGATGCAGAACAAAGAGGGCCGTCACATGAAGTGCAGTCGACGTCGACGTGAAAAGATCTGCAATCAAGACATTCAAGTCATTTGTTTTAAGTGCTGCTGACAAGCAGGCTGCATGGATTTTATACAGAACCTAATTTGTCAGAGTGTAAGTAAATAGGTAGTGGAGGTGCTGAGTTTTATCCTCCTCATCGTTGCCAGGAAACCAAGAGCATCCCGAGTCCCATTCAAGTCAGGAAGTCAAGAGCTGGCCGGTGCATTTCTCCACCCTTGGGTTTATTGAAGAGTATCCAATTAAAAGTGTTTTGTTTTCAACCTTTCAACCTTTAATGTGAGAGGTCAACTGTTAGCCTTTTTTATTTTACAAGCTCCGTTTTGCGAAAGACCCAGTTGTCATGTCTTGAGAATAACTCATTCTTGTGTCTGGTACAACATTAGACTTCCATTGCCCTCAATCGTTAGCTTGATTTGAGCTCAAAACAAAATCCCTTTGTCCTAATTTAGAACAGCAGAGATCAATGCAGCCTTTAATAGCTGGAGAGATATTGAGCTGAACGAATCTGGCAGGAGGATTATTCATAAGTCTATTCTTCTCATGGTCAACCCCTTTTGTGTCATGGGTTAACAAGTGAAGTTCAACACAATTACAATTTGAACGGACGACCTCCCTGGCGAGTATGGATTAGGTGGCAGCCTTTAAAGTTAAGTCATACCCCTCCCCTCAAGTCTATGCCAAAACCCATGTAAAGCACCAATTCTGATGTCAAGCCAAAAAGCAGAGGAAAAGGCAGCAGCAAAAACATGTTCAAAGATTAAATTCCAAGTGCATACAAAATAGAGACGCAAGAAGTAATTACTTTTAAAAAGGTTTATGACATAACCACTGTGCAATTGAATTTGTACTGTTAAATTATTGAATATTTGGTAACCCTCTGGTTCATAGAACAATAGGCAAGTATGTTTTTTACAGTTACACTTTGGAATATACACACACAACGTTCAAGGTACATTTCTTTTAATTGCTATTAAACCAAAAGCTTCCATAAAGTTTCAACGTGCCAGGTCTCAAAACTCATCTTTCCAGCATGAAACCAGCCTACTGAGAACGCCAGGGAACAGTCTAATTTTGGACAGACTGTGTTGACACCAAGTGTCGAGACCAGTAAGGCCCAAGTCACTTCCTGGTCCAGCTGCTCCTGCTCTGCCCAGAGACGAGAGGCCTGGATCCTCTGTGCAACTGGGAGAGACCCTAGTTGACGGCATATTAAATCAAGACTGGTTGAATACAAGACTGTATTGACTTGAGAGGTGTGTGCGTGTGCGTGTGCGTGTGCGTGTGTGTGTGTGTGTGTTATAAAAGAAATATATTCCACTGCGAAATGACCCAGATAGGCCGAACACACTAGCAGCCCTGGGGCTTGGTATCTGAAAGTGGAGGCTTTTAGAAAGGCAATTTACTCAGCCTTAGCCTAGCAGAAGACACATTCAATCTTTCATGCGGCCTTATATCAGCAATAGGCTCCCACCGCAATTCCTCACATTACGATATGGATCCAACAAGGAGGATTGTGTCACGCATCGGGGAAACACTCAGTCGGTTGCTCTGACACCTGTCACACTCACCATAATTCAAAATTGGCCTTAAACACCAAACTTGGCCTTCGCACCAAACTTGGCTTCCACGCTGACAGCACACACACACAAACTACCGTCTAGTAGTTTCATTAGATAGTGTCATGGGATGATGCATGTTAGAGCTGCCACTACGTCACATTTTCCACTGCATCCATCACCTTTGTCCAAAGCTTTGATTTTTCTCCCAACATTAAATTGATTTCTAGTGCACAAACCCCAAATCAACCACGGGCTGATTGAAACCCAGATGGAAGCATGACCCATGGTTGGCCAAAAGGGAAGGAGGCAGCCCATAAATGCGTATACTTTGGAAGTTGGACATTGAAGTTGGCTAAAAAGGCATGACATATCAAGAAAAACTAATAAAAATAAATAACTGCAGTGAGATCATCAACACCACCACGTCCGTCTGGCAAGTCGTACCGCTCCCTCCCTCCCTCCTTACACCCAATGAAAAATAAATATAATAATTAGAATAATAATACGGTGTCCCTGCCTACAGAGCTCTGCATGTGCTCGTGATCACGGCACATCGGCTGGGTCTCCGCTGTGTTCACACAGTCCAATTACCTGAGATAACATCTGCAGGCCCAGCGGCTGCGGAGCGCGCTGCCAGAGCAGGAAGTATGGGAAAACAACAACTGCAGAAGCGAAAGATCACTGTGGCCGCTGCCATGATGCTCGCCTTTAAAGATGAAACATCACTTGAGCAACGTGTCCCATTAGGGTGACTCATATCCCAATCTAAATGGGCAAAAGTGCAATAGCCTGTGCATTGTTCCGGTGAGTAACCAGGATCAATACGGATGCATGGGGGACAGCCACGGCTGACAATGCGTCGCCCAGCGCAGATAAGCATCACTCATCCCCCGCTGAAGGGATCTGCATCACAACAATACGCTTTTGAATGGTGACAAAAAAAGAAGAGCTCAGGACGCACACGCTGCGGCCCGCTGTTTACAGTGCAGCCAGCCCTGGAGAAATGCTATGAGCACACAAGCCCCCGTAGATCACACATTCTGGGGTGGTGGTGTACAAGGTTCTGCTGCGGCATAAGAGGATTTCCAACAAAAAAAAAAAGGAAAAAAGATTTGACCAACGATAAGAGGGAACCCTCGTGGGTTGGGTGCAAAACAAACAGGACGATGAGAGAGAGAGAGATCACTGGCCTGCTGCAGGGAAAAACAAGGTTTTCAGAACAAAAGCCGGGTTGATGGTCTGTTGCAGTGTTGCAGATGACGGTAAAACAATGATGAGAATACCCTTTCATGCACACTTTGTCAGATCCCTTGGGGGAAACGGTTTGAAGTGGGCGCAAAGGACACTGTCCAGTGGAGGAAAAAATAATACAAAAACATAAAATGTATTCAAAGAGTGAGCCCCCTTGACTTTCCCAAAATGACAGCATCAGCATTTTTGGGTCTAAAAATAAACCTTTGCCAAGAGGGAATGCATACCAAAAAAACCTTTGAATATACTGAAGTCGATGGGGACTGCATGCAGTGCTTGAGGTAGGAGGCGGAAGGCAGAGCCAAAGACTCTGTTTTAACGCCAATGTTATTGTCTATTCTCCTCCACTCCTGCTTGCTCTTGAGGGGAAGCGATGTCCAGTCGAAGGCGGTCACACTGAATCTAAAACCCATTTTCACTTGTGCACCTGCTCCCCAGCAGGTGACCAACACGCTGCCAGATCACCAGCCAGGCGAAATGAAGGCACGGCCACAACTTAAAGGGACCGCGTCCTTCACCATGCTCTCCTTGGACTGGACCACAGCATTAACGAGAGAGACATGCATGTTTTTTTTTTATTTGTTTTTTTTAATTATTGTTTATATTTTCATCAGTGGATGATAAACCTCTCTAGACTCCAGAACCGTATGCGGTTGCGTCCTAACCGACTGGGTAGAAGGCATACAACCTTTACTTCAAAGAAGTACGCAATGCAAGGATACAACCCCATGAAGCCTGACCCAACAGGGGTCCCATGTGACCCAACCATGGCCTCGGAAATGTATGTACAGCTGCATCGCCACAGGAACGGAATGACACAGGAAAACAAACATTTTCCCATACCTATATGTTAGTACTGGCGTGCCTGCATGCTTGCGTGTATGTACTGTACCTGTGTGTATGTACCTGTGTATATAGTATGTGTGTATGTACCTGTGCGTGTACGTATTTATGTGTATATGTACCCGTGTGTATGTGAATGCGTGTTTGTGTGCCAACACACTTTTCAGCCATACAGTTGGGGCAAACAATCAGTTCTCATACCGGCAGAAGTCTGCTTGAACTTCTCACTCTTCTTCTTCCTCCACTTCCAGGGCTTCAGCAGCCGCCCCAGAGTGGCGAACTTGCTTCGGCGTCGGATGGGTGGACTGTGGGCGCCGGGAACCAGTGACTCGGAGCGCATGGCCGCCAGCCTCTCCACTTCCTCAGCTGTTGGGCAAGACAATGCAGAATACAAAAAAACGGGCGAGTTAAGGGCAGGGGACTAAGTGGGAAGTTGATGTGTACAGTGCAGGCGTGTGTACCCCTCGCGCTCTGTGGGGAAATACACAGACGGGAAAACAGACCCACGTATCAGACGGCATTATGCATGACTTGCTCCCAGTCAAAACAGTAAACAGTCGGAGGGCAGACGACACTGATTGGCTTGAAAGAAAAGCCAACCGTCGGGACAAGCGTTTCATTGGGGATGCGTTTTGTTTTCCCTTTGCCTCCAATCTTTATATAGCACTGCGTTTCATCCCCCCGTGTACGCATCAAACGCCATACTAGTTGAAGTTAGCAGACAAACCCGTTAAGTGAAAGGGGAATGGATTTGTTGTGACTTGATTGGAAAGGCTGTAAACAGTGTGCATTCACATAAACAGAATCCCCATACAGCGATCCACCACAACACAACTGTGTGTTCCCGTGGTGGGAGAGGGGAGGGGGGGTTGGCAGATAGACGCTTGATTAGCAAATGAGATCAAATGAACTAAAGAGTGTTTGTTGATGAACAATCAATGAAGGCAATAAAAGGGAGTCGTTGGTACCAAAGAGCAGACAAAAAGTGAGCAGGTTGACCACAGACACATTCTTGTAGACAACACCAGCTAATGGTAATCAGCCAATGGCTATATTAGGCCTGCCATTCCATCCCCTTCTTAAGGTTTTAACTAATATACTAAATATCATTTGAAAAAAAAAAAAAAAAGGGTTACACTGGGATGGAGATTAAACTACATAACAGACTGCCGTCATCTTTGCATTGTGGGTCAAAGTGACACGGTGGCTGAAGACGATGGATGGCGATTTAAAGGCTGGCCTCATGGACAGTGTGTGATTGGACACACATAGTATAGCAGCGGAAACACAGGAGGACAGTAGAAGATGTCAACACAAGTGAAAGGCAGCAAAAAAATACAGACATCTTTAAATATAACCACAGAATCAGTCTCCCGTCTGACCACTAAATACCAAACACAAGTGAGCTAATGTGTTGCAACCATAGACGAAGGAAATGTCCATGAGAAAGAAGTGACACACTGGCATTAGCTATGACTACCAGATAACCGTTTTCGAAATGCTGCCACCAGACCTTCCATAAAAAAACTCCAGATTATTGAAACAGTTGTATCAATTGATCAGAGATTCAAAACAGAGGAATGAAACACCATTAATCCAAACTATTAAACACCAAGTGGAAATCACTCTGTATGGTGAATGGACATGGATATTAATTACTCCGATCAATCTTTGAACATAATTAGCCAATAGGCTACGCCTATAAACAATGTAATGCCGTCAGTATAGCAGTAGGTAGTAATGTGAATTAACTCAGCAGAAAGACAAACTGGCATCCGTAGCAAGATTTAGTTTGTGAATAAGCAAATAAACTAATTGCCCTCTTATTTTCTTTCAAGGTATAAAAACAGACTGGGGCATACATACAATCAAAACTATAAAATAATACAGTGGCCCTTTTTAACCCATGCTTGCGTCGCTCCACTTTGACTACAGTTGAAGGCCCTCATTCTCATCAACTGTCTTTAATCCCTAACACCTGTTGGTGGACCAACAAAATGGCTGTTGACAATGTTGTGACAATATGGTGAGATGCTGGAAAATGTTGGCTTCTAGCAGTTTCCTGCTTATGGTATGAACATGTAATATAGTTACGCATGATACAAGAAAACAACACTGCATATTCATTCAGAAAGGAATTATTTTATCCCTAAAAATACAATTTAAAAAAAGAAAGAAAAATGGATTCCAACCAAAACAAACCTAGGTCCCTGGTCTATTTTGGGTTGTACAGTATATCTGATGGAATCTATGTATTTGTTATTTATTGTATGGCCCTAATGTCTGTACCGATACACGGCAACACAGGTAGCCTGGAGATGATGAGTATGAGTCTAACACAACTAGAATACATAAGGCACGTCATTTAGCTACACAAATCCACGAAGGGTTTATAGTGACACGAACCACACCGATCTAGGTGACACACGTGTGAATTAATTAAAAATAGGATAAGCATCATAGCATCCCACCTAGCGCCTAGCCTACTCACCGTCCAGAGTATCGTTTCCACGGCTGCAGTTGCTGCAAATGTGTTTGATCTCTTTCCCGATCTGACAATGGATGGTGAATGGCATGTTGTTGTTGTGTTGCTGGTGCTTGCTTTGGCCCTTCTTGTTGCCAAGAGACATCATTTTGACAAGGTTAAACGTTTTCTTCTTGGATTTCTCCACCGCCACGGGCGTGTTTGCTCCGCACGCCGTGCTAAACCAGGTCCCGTGCATGATGGTGGGCGCAGGATCCACCGTGGGGTAATTGGCCGTCTTAAACATGGAGACGCGAGAAGACAAAAAATAAACACCGAGCTGCGCTTAAATAGCCGGCGAAGTGGTGTTGATACAAAGATCCATCGTTGTTCGTCTACGTAACGAATCAGAAACCCTTTCCACAGATGCTCATTTCTTGGATCTTTTTCAGCCCCACTCCTCCAGAGATTCCGATGCGACTATACATACGGCAGCCTACTTCGATGCGCTTGCCAAAGTCAACCGATGCACAAGAAGAGTGAGCATGAGCAGCACATTTCTCGGTGAGCTAATGCCGTGGAAAATGTTAAATATGCCAAACTGTGTGCACGGCGATGCCTATCTTCCTTCCTCCCTTCCCCAATTCTATAGAGTGATGCTGGTGCGGCAGCAGTCGATAATAGCTAATCCACTATAAGCTTTAAGGAAGAGTCGGTTTATGATTGGCTGCGCCGTGCGCACCCCCGTAATAGGCCAAAGGAAGAGAGAAAGTCGGATGGGAAAAAAAACGCATCGTTGAATGGATAGGGTAATTATTGCCAATTAATACATTTAAAAACTTACATATTTTTCAAATAAACAAGCCTTCCAAACTACTTCGAACTACATGTATATTTGATGATTTGAAATACAAAACCTTTGGGTTATAATCCCGAATATGACCACGTCTGCATACATTCATACATTCTAGACATTTTAGAAGTAATTTATTAGTATGAAAGGTCGCCATGGATCATAAACAGACTGTTTCTAATGTGGAGGTAGCTCCCCACATTCATATTCACAGAGGATAGTCTAAATGAGAGCTGGGCTTGTCTTTGATCTTGCCTCAGTTAGCTGCAGCTTATTCCAGGGACATCAAAGCCTTTTACCAATGAAATGAAGGATGGGAGGGTGGTAGTTTATACTCTCTCACCACTAGGATATGCAACTGTTGTGTGACATGGGTCCTGCATTGGTATGAATGAGATTAGGTGATGAGGTGATGGTGGATTTACTCAATTTGCTGGTCAACTACACTGTGTGTGTGTGTGTGTGTGTGTGTGTGTGTGTGTGTGTGTGTGTGTGTGTGTGTGTGTGTGTGTGTGTGTGT
>JAOPJL010033094.1:0-13221 GCA_027123545.1 Trisopterus esmarkii | reverse complement strand
GTTGTTGGACCTGCAGTTGTGGTGGTTTGAGCAACTGTTGTCGTTGTAGGACCTGATGTAGTAGTTGTTGGACCAGACGTTGTAGATGTGGGAACTGCTGTTGTTGTTGTCGGAACTGCTGTGGTAGTTGTTGGACCTGCAGTTGTTGCGGTTTGAGAAACTGTTGTCATTGTCTTACCAGCAGTTGTTGTTGGACCTGCAGTTCTGGTGGTTTTAGCAACTGTTGTTGTTGGACCTGCTGTGGTAGTCTTTCGACCTGCAGTTGTGGTGGTTTGCGCACCTGTTGTCGTTGTAGGACCTGATGCAGTCGTTGTAGGACCAGATGTTATAGTTGCGTGAACTGCTGTTGTTTTTGCCTGAACTTCTTTGGTAGTTGTTGGACCTGCAGTTGTGGTGGTTTGCGCAACTGTTTTCATTGTAGGACCTGATGTAGTAGTTGTTGGACCTGACAATGTAGATGTGGGAACTGCTGTTGTTGTTGTAGGACCTGCTGTGGTAGTTGTTGGACCAGCAGTTGTAGTGGTTTTAGCAGCTGTTGTTGTTGTTGGACTTTCACTGATAGTTTTTTGACCAGACGTTGTACTTGTTGGACCTGCAGTTGTGGTGGTTTGAGCAGCTGTTGTTGTTGTTGGACCTGTTGTGGTAGTTGTTGGACCCACAGTTGAGGTGGTTTTAGCAGCTGTTGTCGTTGTGGGACTTTCCTTGCCAGTTGTTGGACCTGCAGTCGTGTAGGCTTGCGCAGCTTGATTGCTATCCATTTGTACCGTTACAAATAACACTGTAGAATATTGATGCAACATTTTGAATTTACCATATTTGATGTTTGTCATTCAAGTTTGTTATCACTGTCAATTTTCAAGTCTTTCAGAAATTTTCTTGGATTTATAATAAAAACAAATCATTATATTCCTAATTCTTAATGTTGGTTATACATTATTTCATGATGCCACCTTTACTTACTGAGAACATACAAAGAGGCCATCTTCCATCTGATCCTATTCTTTGCCATTTCTTTGGAATCTATAAAACAGAATATGTAATCAGGATCTCTTTCCTTAAGTTACTCCAAAAGGAACTACCCATGCTCTGGTCTGCATTCCTCTTGATTATGATTCTTTCATTGACTAGAGGGATGGTTCCTTCTAGTTTCAAGGCTGCGTTGATACAACTGCTACTCAAATAGCATGTCCTGGATCCTGAATTAGTCAGCAACTAATGGCAAATATAGAACCTTCACTTCCTGTCCAAGATACAGGAAAGGATCATAGCAAAGCAAATCGTCGACTATCTGATGACTCACAACCTTTTCAAACCTTCTTTGTCCGGGTTAAGGGTTTTCCATTCAACTGAAACTGCTGTGACAAGAGTGGTAAATTATATCCTTCTTACTTTAGATACTAATGCAAGCTCGGTGTTTGTGTTGCTCGACCTCAGTGCTGCGTTCGACATGATCAACCACAGCATCCTTCTTTACCGTCTTGAAAATTGTGTTGGGTTCGGGGTTCGATTCTTGCCTGATTCTTGATTCTACCTCAGATAGAACACAATTTGTGTTCTGTGAGGCTTCAGAATCAAAGCATTGCAAACTAAGCTTTGGTGTGCCACAAGGGTCGATCTTTGGTCCATTGCTTTTTGCATTCTATATGTTTCCCTTGGGTGCTGTTATCCGCAGCTGTGGAATTTGCTTCTATTTCTATGCGAATGACACCCAACTCCATATTCCCGTAGAACTAGAGGACCCGGACCAGATCCAGAAGGTTGAGTCCTGTCTGACTGCAGTAATATGCTGTATGTCACAGAACATCCTGCAGCTTTTTACAGGGAAGACAGAGCAGGTAATTATTGTCCGAAAGCAGGACCAGAGAAAATTTGTAGTTGTCTGCAATCTTGGTGTCCTGTTTGACCCTCTGCTCTGTTTTGACCAACATGTTAGAAGTTGAGTTCATCTGAGAAATATTGCGAAAATCAGACCAACGTTATGTGTGGCAGATTCAGAGACACTCATTCATTCATTTACAGTATATCATCAAGACTGGATTATTGTAATTATTTTATCCTTAGTGTTGGGGCAGTCACTCGTAATTAGTAAAAGTAATTTACTTATTACTAGTTACTTCTGTAAATTGTAATGAGATTACATGAGGCTGATTAAACCTGATCTATTTCGCAAGCTATGACATCGTGTCTTCCTCTCATTCTATGGGCAAGAGCAGTCTTCTCACGTTTAAAACTAATGCTGTCTATCCAGTGCACCGTCATTCTTAAGTAACTTTTGTTGTTGGCAGTGTGTCTGCGGTGGTGGGCACATGATCCAGAGACTCCAAAGTTATTTTGAGCTTTGATTCCATGTCGGAATAACACTTGTTATATAAAATGTTTTCCTGATGTTGGGTACTTTATGTAGTATTTTTCTAAATCTGTGTTGCGACAGTTGAAAGACACCTGTCGCCTGGGCGTAGAGTGCATTTCACATTAATATTTTTGTCCTTCGAGCTATAAACTAAAAGTAGTGAGAATATCGCCACCGGCTGAAACCCCGTCTTCGTCTCTATCTCCATTTTCCTCTCTCCTTCACACCAGCAGCTATGTCATTCAAATCGATCGCTATGGCAACATGCCGAGCAAGCAGCACACACACAGGCAGCACACATGCGCGCACCACTTAAAGAGGTAGTTTGAAATTTTGGACATCAGACCTCATTTCCAAGTGAGCCAGTGGGTTATTTATCATTGGAGACTGTTTTCAACACGTTTCATTCAGTCCTTCTAGTTGCAGATATCACTTGTGCTAGCGTAGAATATTGGTGTATTTTAGTGTCTCTCTTTCTTCACATTTCTTAAGTTCATGAACAGGCCAGTGCCTCTCCTACTGATACCAGGTGTTATTTCCAACATTCCTCCATTTGTTATTTCCCAACAAGGACGAACCAACCTGGTTGTCTGGGGCATAGCCAGGGCCATATACCTTACCAAGGGGGAGACTGCTCCTGTTCTTTTGTTATTCACATTTTCTTATTATAATACTCGCCCCAAACCTTCGGTTCGGTTCGGCGAGAAGATGGATAGACAGCCAAGGAGCACGACAGGAGACTGCTCATCGCCACCTACACTATAGATTATTCAACCTAAGTCTGTATCTCGCTGTATTACATCCTGGCATAAACCATCTATTCGACCCTCTGATCCAACCTGTCAAGCTTCCTTGATTTCCACTTCAAGAATTACTAATACAACTGGGAAAATACACAACGCAGAGTCTATACGAAGTTTAGAAATAAGCTGAAATCAAACATTTGGTGCCGTGACACCGTCTTGAAGAGAGAGGAGTGAGAAGATGAGTGAGAGACTGCCTGACCTGTCGTCAAGAAGACCGCGCGCCCTGCCTTGCAAAGACGTCTGATCAACGCTGATCAACTCCCTGCTGAGGGACCCGCATCTTCAACCCAGCTGAAGCAGTGCATCTCCCTGCGCCACGTGGGAATCAACGTGACTGAATCTCTTTCCACACTCTCGACCAAGAGAAAAGAACAAGAAAGCAATCTTAATATAATATACACACACATAACCATTATAGTTTTTACTATTAGGCTGCACTACATCTGAGTATTGAAGTTGTGTCATTAAGAGCTTGACGAATTGTGTACCTATATTAGTGATTAATAGCGCTCAATCACTGAATATACGAATGTGAAAGGAGTTCCTTTAGGTCGTGGATAGATTCCCGATGTGTGTCTGGGGCTGACTCCCAGAATAAGGACCAAGTTCCTTTTGGTCGGGCTGAGTCCCGAAATTGCATGCAGGGTTACTCAAGTGATTTGTTCACCTTTCTAGTTGGTCAATGTTGATACGTGTCCTGGATAAAACGTAGACGTTTGTTTTGTCCAGGGGTTTGTTTTACGATTTGCTAGACAAGGAGTGAAACCGTATTTGTATTGAACTCACTGTGAGGTCACATGACTCGCTAGAGGGTCGTTTTTTGTTGTGTTTTTGTGTTTGATAGAGGGGTTTTAGAAGAGAGATAAGGAGGCTAACCACATTCAGCATGTCAGCAACAAAAGGAGAGGGTCATTGGAGAGGGCGACTTCTAAAGGTGAGGATGCTCTGGAAAAAAATGGGAGCGCACACCAAACTGCTCGCTGACGGAATGAGTTTGTTAAAGGAAGAAGCAGCGGTACAAGGAGAAGGCCAATTTGGCAGAGAGAAAGCTGACAGACCTACACACAGCGCTCGCCAGAGAAGGATTGAGAGCGGCCCACCCCCTCGGGGGAGGGCACCCGGAGGGGAGTGACCAGGGCGCACGGGGAGGAACCTGGGAAGCCGATGGTCGCTTGTACCCCACACTGCCATCGGGTGGCCAAGATGGGGAATACATCTTCCCGATGCAAGAAATGCCGCCATCAGGTGGTTCACAGGAGGAAAGACACAGTATTCTTCAAGGCAACAGCTTCACAGGCGAGTACCCGCTCCTCCTCCTACCCCCACCAGACTATGCTAATTATGATGTGACCCAGAGCCCACAACAACTTCCTCTGAACCCCCCTGTACCACAACCCCCCGCAGCGAGGTCTGGAGCAGTGACTAAGAAGGAGTCACACAATGGAAGATTTGATGACAACACACACAGCAGACCACACTGCAGCGGGGTGGGAGGAGCAGCGAGGAGAGCAGGCCTACAGCCATGGATGACATTGAAACAGCTGATGCTTCGGTCCGGAGACCTGCCTCTGAAGATCATGTACCTCCAGCAGGTACTGCCCGAGAGCGAAAAGGAGTGAAGGCGAGGCTTCCCAACTGGGACACCGGTGCCGCAACTCTAGCAGACATCATTGAAACCCGAAAAAAGGTGGAATGAGATGAAGAAATCAGGATCCGATTCCTGTCTCACAAGAAGGAAAAAGACAGGGACAGAGAAGGAGAGGTTCCCCCTGTCCCCCAGAGGGACAGGCCCAGAGAACCTCCACCTGACGAAGCGAAGAGTAGGGGGGTTGTTATTTCCTTTCCTTTGTTTTCATGGGAGGTTAGTGTTCAAAATATGCTGTTTTGTCATCGCCTATCTAAGCAAGAATTCAATGTTGGTTTCTTCTTGACACAACTGCTCAGTTTTAGAACATTAATGCAATTTTTATTTTTTAACAAAGGCTCACTCATTCATACATTCACATTAGTTTGTTGAAAATCATGATTACTGATTACTGATTACTGATATAACCATTTTCGAATCAAGCGTTTTTTGTATGCTCATTAAGACAAGTTACAATGACAGTAAATGTGTATCGATATCTAATCATTAAGACAATTATAAAGCATAGTTCATTATTATTACTGTTGGAGGCTCCATGACTGATACTGCCCCTTCTTTTTGTCTCATCGGACCTATACGTTCAGGAGACGCGGACACCAGTTGAGTCCTGGTGAGAGCAGAGGCAGCTATCTGTTCTTGAACTGAACTGTGTCTCAGCGTTGTCCTGACGCCCGGCTACCAACTTCACCCCCATCCCCATCACACCTGTGGTGGCCTTCACCAGGAAAAGAACTCTGTTGCACCTGCCTACTCAGCACCAACTGAGCCATGATGATACTGGTGTTTGTGATGTTGTTGTGCCATCTTTTTACAGCTTTTTAAACCTGCCTCTAAGCCCTTTCATTTAGTTTAGATTAACGGAACCACCTTTCTGCTGGGAACAGTTGGAGCTATTAAAGCTGTTGGAGCTTTCCGGGCGAGCAGAGGGAGGTGTCTGGACAGTCTATTTCCTATTATTATTATTATTATTATTATTATTCAAATTGTAATCAGTTTTTGGTTTAATCATGAATAACCTAATGAGTTTTTCTTTCTTTTTTAGGTAGCCTACACCTGGTTTACTTGTGTATGATGAGTATACTTTTATGTTTACTATTGCCTTTTCTTCTTTCTTTTGTTGATTTAGTTAATTGTTAATTGTTTACCAGTAGATCTTCTCATTTTGAAGGGTGATCTTTAAACTTTGTTTAATATGATCAAGAGGGTGGAATGTAGAATGTTGTATTGTGTGGTGTATTGGTGTAATGGTGTATTTTAGTGTTTCTTCACATTTCTTAAGACTATGAACAGTCCAGTGCCTCTCCTGCTGATACCAGGTGTTATTTACAACATTCCTCCATTTGTTATGTCCCGAGGATGAACCAACCTGGTCGTCTGGGGCATAGCCAGGGCCATATACCTTATCCAGGGGGAGACTGCTTCTGTTCTTTTGTTATTCATATTTTCTGCACTATAAAACTGGCCTCAAACCTTTGGTTCGGGGAGAAGAGGGATGGACAGCCAAGGAGCACGTCAGGAGACGCTCCTCACCACCTACACTACAGATTATTCACCCTGAGTCTGTATCTCGCTGTAGTACATCCTGGAATAAACCATCTATTCCCCCCTCTGATCCAACCTGTCAAGCTTCCTTGATTTCCACTTCAAGAATTACTACTACAATTGGGAAAATACACAACACAGAGACTATACAGTTTAGAAATAAGCTGAAATCTAACACCTATCTTCAGACGACGAGAACACCTACCATGGATGACGAGAGGTTGACTGTTGAAGTTGAGCAATATTCACAACTATTGATCCTAGTAATAAATACTATAAGGAAGATGTGAAGAACAGGGATTGGTCTGGCATCAGGGTGAGTAGCCGACAAAATGACCGCCTCAAACTGTGTGTGCTAGCCTAGTGATAGCCAGATCAGAATACAAGTTTGAGCTGTAGCTAGGACTGATTCACACTATTAATAAGGAACATTTAGCTCTATGATATTAATGTTATAACCTCACCAGCAGTATTATTTAGGTAGAACTAAATAATTGTGTTCATCAGACCTTGTACATTAGACCTAGGGACAACAATTAGAGTTGGTGACATTGGGCAGTAGGCTACACACAATGTTAAAGTGCATCCCATCACAGCACCTTTAATGAGATGAGCTAGCTCTGTAGCTAGTCAAAACACCTATTTAATGAGATGGGCTAGCTCTGTAGCTAGTCAAAACCCCTATTTAATGAGATGAGCTAGCTCTGTAGCTAGTCAAAACCCCTATTTAATGAGATGAGCTAGCGCTGTAGGTAGTCAAAACCGTATTTTGATTGAAAAATATCGAATATGATGCAGGCCAATGCAAAATTCAATTCAACACAATCACAAACATTCAAATCATTTTGTCCTGCCACCACACACTTCCCTCTGGAGAGTTAAAGAAATGGGGGCTGCCAGGATACCAAAGGGGGTTTCCGCACCATCCTGGCCCTTGAATGCCTGTAATTATTTCCTTTGAGAGGAAGTTCCCAGGATAAGGCGGCATCAGATAGGGCTCAAGAGGGAAAGCAGCATCTCCCACCATGGTGAATGGCAGATGGCCGATCTGATGGTACACAAAGGCTGTTCTCTGCCCTTCCCTAGATCTGACCCCGCATATGTACCTCCGTCCCCGGTGCGGCCAAAGTCCCCTACCTGCACTGTAATAAATCTATGCTCGGTGTCAGCAAGAGCCAGTAGAACAACAGAGAAAGTTCCTTTAGAATTGTGGAACAGGCCGACCGAACGAGGGGCGGCTTGGATGTCGGTGTGCTTTCCGTCCAAGGCACCAATGCAGTTGGGGAACTGCCCCCCTGTCCAGAACATCAGCGCTATCTGCCTCCACGTCTCCTCCGTTGGGCGTGGTCTCCACTCAATTGGCAGCTTCTCAACAGCAGCACACACCATGTGTACTGAGGTGGGCTCTGTAGCATGTAACTGTAACCCAGATTGGCAAATGACTCCCCAGTGGCCATAAACCTGAAATAAGAAACAAAAATATATATTATTAACAAGCAATTTAAGTAGAATTCTGTAGATCCAACATCATATTCATCCATTTTTATCATATCACTTCTTATAACCTAGTGTCTCATGCTTCTAAGTTTAATTTACATTTATGTGGATATCATAATCCTGTTGATGTTGAATGTGTATGTTGTGTGTGCTGTTGTATAAGGTACTGGAGACCTTAAATTTCCCTCAGGATTAATAAAGCATCTATTTATTATGACGCCCCGGCTCTTCTGTGCCCTGAGCGTTATGCCTCTACCTCCCTCTCCCTTAAGGTGCTCTCAAGCACTAGGTGTATTGTTTCATATTCTTTGGTTATGTCTTGTCCTGCGCACTTTGACCTGCAGGAGGAGCTGGAGATGAGCATTTTGGTGCTAATGAGTTAATTGAAGCCATCCTTGTTTATGGCTGTCAGGTTATAGCCGTGTCATTCCCTCTCTCTGATCCGCTCTGGCCAGACGCGTTTGAGGGCTGGCTGCAGCAAAGTGCTATTGGCTGGTTTAACACAATGACGACAGGGAAGCGACGGCAAGCAGCCAATTGCGTACAGTCAATTTAACTCCGCCCGTTGACCACGCCTCTTGTGCTGAAAAAAAATGACAGCAGCTTTCCCAGACCAACGTGTGGTCTAGGACTGAGCTTGGTCTGGGGACAGCCAGACTACTGCAGTACAGCAGAGGGAGTAGAAATAGGCCCAGGTCACAGCATTCCTCCTACCCCACATCAATCAGAACAACACTTTTATTTAGGATGGTGCATCACAGTGACTGAGTAGCTAACGCCGTTAGGAGGCTTGTCTGGTTTCACAGGCCACCATATGAAGAAGCGGTTAGACCTCTTTTTCAACAACTCAAGTTGTTCTCAGCATTAGAAGCAGCCTACAACCTTCTGGAGAACAGATACCAAGAGGACATGGAAGGAGGGATCAACATGGACGACAGCATCAATGATGAAGGGCCGCCACCACCACCACCACTGCCCGCCCCCCTACAGCGCAACAGCACTCCTTGGAACAGCCGTAGGCAGCAATGAGTGTGGAGGAGAGGCTCCTAAGAGTGCTTGAGGAACAGGCTTCACCTGCACCCACGGCAGTGCCAGGCCAGGGCCAAGAAATGTTCCACTTTGCCATGAGCCTGGTGCCCATTTTAAATAGGCTGGATGCCAGAGGGTGGGGAGGCTAAAATCTGGGTCTTCTCCATCCTGAATGATTTAGAACATGGGCAGCACTCCCCACCACCACCAAATCCACAAAATGCACCGTGGGGTCGTGCCTAATTATCAATATCTATAGTGTAAAATTATTATTCAATGTATTTATTTAATATATTTTTTAACTTGCTATTTATTAATCAATTGGTCCATTGTAAATGTCTGTTGTGTGCTTGAATAAATAGTTTTATTATCAAGTCGATTAGATGTTATTACACCAAACTCAACTCTACTGCCTAATAACCTGTTGACTGCCTCCTTAGTTCAGGGGCTATTTGGGACAGAGATGGTCCATCTGCACTGGACTCATCCTGGAGTAACTGTGATGGCGTTCATGGTCCAGACGAAGCTCAGCCACTAAGTTATTGTACTCTCCTTGTTGTCTCCTCCTCTGATTGATCGGATGAACCCACCACTGGCGCTGTCTTCTTCTCAAACGTCGGAGAAAGAGAAGTGCAGCAACTCTCCTTCTGCAAATAACTAGCAAGCAAACATATCATGTGTTAACAATCTGACTCGTAACTATTGGCTGGCAATTTTATTTAAATATCAATCAGGCAGCTTTGTCAGTTTGTATAAATATTTATTAGCACATACCCATATCTTCGTCTTCGTCCTGTTCCTTACGCAGATTCAACCTAAAGGGTGTGATGGGGTAAATGTTAGCTCTGGCAATATGAGCATTGTTAGCTAGCTAGTTACCTCAGCAAGACACACGCATGACCACCATCACTTCCCTTATGCTGTGAAGTCATTACCCACAAAACAAACGCAACCTCCCATAGTTACTACGTTCGTCGGTAGAGCATTTTTACTGTTACACATTGCAAAAGTCACAAGAACTTAGACTCTAACAAGAACTATGCTGTTTGTAAAGAAAACAAACGTAGGGGAGGAGACTAAGGGTCCTAGTTGGACGGCCTCAAACGCAAACGTTGAAGCGCAAAGTCAAAGTAGCTTTGTGGGCTGTTCTATGGCGCTGTTGCTATTATGTCGGCAGATAAATTAGCTTTGCGACCGCCGCAAATCTAAAATGGGTTGGGCTGAAACCCGTAGGTGTGTTTTGGGCGTAACGTGCAATAAACCGATGAGAGTTCCATCTGCCATCCTCTTTAAGAGCCAGCGCATTTGACTTGACTAGTTCGTATTTTGACAGTGCGTTTGCAGTCTCCGCTGAGACAGATGCATGACCACATGAATTTCAAACTTCAAATGGCTCAGTTTATGGCCAAATAATAGGGATAATTCACACATGGAATAGCGTTTTCTTCTCCAACTTCAGAAACACTGATTTGTCATGCAAATTGCGGCAAAGACAACTTAACACAATCTTTGACATCATGATATTTAAATCAGGCTAATCGTTTGCATGTTTATGCTGTGTATAGCCTAAGTGTGTGTAAGTGTATGTTGCAATTCCGACCTGCCATGGCACGTCAAAATAGCAACACTAATGCTAGTTGTTGCACTTAATGTTGGGCCACTGTTTTTCAGTTTTGTGCCATCATTGAATAATGATGTATGTGAGCCCTTTGCACTGAAAAAAATAAGAATCACTCATGTGGCTTTTAAAACAAAGTTGTTGTTTAACAAGAGTATAGACATGTTAAAAATGGCATTTGAGCATGGAAAATATGAAATGAATGTATGTTGGTTCAATTAACATACATAGGCTATGAATCTGAATGATTTTTAAGCAGTGGTCATCCACAAAATGCACCAGAATACAGGAAGTCACATCTACCAAATTCAACATATTCTGGGGGAGGACCCCCATGTGTGGGGTAGTCCAGGACTACGCCACACCAACAACCTTCATCACCAGTCAACACTGATACACATATCATCACATTTACATTTCGGGCATTTAGCAGACGCTTTTATCCAAAGCGACTTGAAGTACAATTGTCATAAGAAGTGCAACAATATATCACCGTCAGTACAATACAGTAAAGATGTTCATAGAACCAAGTGAAGTACTAACAGTCTCCAGGCAAACCTCATTCCCCATATACAGCAGTGATAGCTAGCTACTGCAGATGCTACACAATTAAGTACATGCTACACAGCATGCATGTACAACACAATTAAGTACATGCTACACAGCATGCATGCACAACACAATTAAGTACATTCTACACAATTAAGTACAAAGAATGAATACAACGTGCATTAAGTGCATTCATTAAGTGCCAGGACGTACAACAAACAGCAGACAACAGACAAATAGGGGACTGAATGACTGTAGAGTCCAGGTGAACTCTGAACAGGTGAATTGTGAGTCGTTTGCGGAAGCTGGTGAGCGACTCTGTGGTCCTGACATCGGCAGGGAGCTCGTTCCACCACTGTGCTCCCAAGATAGCTGATCGACCTTTGGTTCCTCTTAGTGATGACGGTACCAGACGTCCAGCTGAGGTAGTTGAGTGGAGAGATGGGGCTGGGGTGTGTGGTTTGACCAAAGCTTGGAGGTAGGCAGGGGCAGTTCCATCGACCGCCTTGTATGCCAGTACCATCGTCTTGAATCTGACGCGGGCTACTACAGGGAGCCAGTGGAGGTGGTGGAAGAGGGGGGTCACATGGGAGAATTTAGGTAGGTTGAACACGAGGCGCGCTGCCACGTTCTGGATACGCTGCAAAGGTTTAATGGCAGAGACAGGGAGTCCAGCTAGGAGCGAGTTGCAGTAGTCCAGGCGGGAGATTACCAGCGCTTGGACTAGAAGCTGAGCTGCTTCCCTTGTGAGGAAGGGCCGTACCTGTGGATGTTGTAAAGTGCAAATCTGCAGGATCAGGCCACTGCGGTGTTGGCAGTGCAACATAACTGGTTGTCTAGTATCACTCCAAGGTTTCTGGCAGTTTGAGACGGAGATACAGTGATATTCTCGACAGTGACCAATAAGTCCAAGTGTGGGCAATCTTTCCCCGGTATTAGGAGAAGCTCAGTCATGTTGAGGTTAAGCGTCAGGTGATGGGCGGAGTGAGGATGGTGGCTGGGATAAAAGAGGAGCTAATGTCCTTCACCTTCTGGGTAAAGTAGGTAACAAAGTCATCAGCAGTGGAGGAAGAAGGAGGGAAGAAAACATGGAAAATAGTTCCCTTGGGTTAGAAGCAGAGGAGTTGATTTTGGCCCAGTAGAAAGCAGATTTGGCTGTTGACACAGTGGCGGTGGAGGGGAAATCTGAGAGGTGAGATAAATCATTAGGACAGTCTGATCTCTTCCATTTCCTCTAAGCTGCCCGCAACGCTCATTATGCAACAGTTAGGAATCAATCAGATTGCTTGATCTAAGCCACCTGTTTTATAATGCAGGATAACAATCACAAACAATCGCCAATGTCGCGACCAAGTCCATATGTGCAAAGGGGAGTACATGAATGGCCTGTACCCAAGTGGTACAGCCCAGCTGGGCCTTGCAGCAACCAATAATGTAATAACACCCAATAACGTAATAACTGCCAATAACGTAATCATTTAAATGTAATAAAGCCAATAACGTAATAAATTGCCAATAATGTAATTAAGTTGTTGAGCCAATAACGTAATAACTATTTGCCAATAATGTATTAACGTATTACGTTATTGGATGGTTATTACGTTATTGGCCTTGCATTAAAAAAATCCTTTGAAAATGTAATAACTGAGCCAATAATGTAATAACTGAGGTATCACTTTATTATTTCTGGAAAAGAAACTGTCACACTTAGTCTAAATATTGCATCTTGCAACACATGCTTAAACATCTGGTAAATTTGGATTTATATGTCACATTTAGGATTCCGTTATAGTACTCTGTGTATCCCACTCCGTGACAACGCAGACGCTTTGTGAGTCGTGAGCCTTTCGATGTTCTGCATTGCAGTTCTCAGTATGGTATTGCAATTTACCGCTGAAACGCTAGGGGCTGCGGGAATGAGACGTTAGCTAGTTGTTGACAGCCCTGCGGTCTCCATCGTTCTGAGTGGCTATGGAGAGAACTTTACTCAGTATCAAAAACTAACCTTTACTTTTACTCTGGGATTCTTGAATCGGCCAAAACAGCTTTGGGATCAGCCTGATCTGCAGAGCGACATTAGATCGCTTGCAGATTTGGCTTGGGTAACAGAGGCTAGCACACACACACACACACACACACACACACACACACACACACACACACACACACACACACACACACACAC
>JAOPJL010032772.1:0-24164 GCA_027123545.1 Trisopterus esmarkii | reverse complement strand
ACACACACACACACACACACACACACACACACACACACACACACACACACACACACACACACACACACACAGAGCTGGGTTACCGTGGGCAGCTCGGAGAGAATGAGGCTGAACTTGTGGTCGCAGAGCAGCTTCCACAGGGCCAGGGTCTGGCAGGCGCGGTGCACCAGCTGCTGCAGCTCCTGCAGGGACATCTTCTCATACACCTGGGCCTCCACTGGGACACGGAGGGAGAGCGGAGGAGAGGTGAGCAACGGCATCACCCCCAACCCCAGAGTGTACTGGGCATGTGAATACACTTTTCGGTGGGAGAGTTTGAAGTTCTCTTGATTCACAAGACAAACACAGAGAAGGTGGTACCACTTCTTCAAAGAGAGAAAACGTGGAAGAAATAATAAAGTCAAAAACACAAAAGAAGAAAGCAAAACTCGCAGGCATCAAAGTAAAGAAGATTCTTCAGCTATTGATCAGACCTTCTGATCTAAGAAATGTTTTTTTCTTTTACTTTTAAAAAAAGACCATTGGAGTCTAAAGCTTATCAAATGTAGAATAGTCTCCTGCGGAGAGACGCGTCCACATGCACTTGTCGTTCCTTTCACATTGAGACAGCATCACTCACTCTGGCACTTCCTCTGGAGCTCCTGCTGGACCTGCTGGGTGCTGCCTCCGTCCGGCCGCATGAAGCCCAGCAGACGCTGCTGCAGGTTGGCCGGGGAGCCGAAGCTAAGGGCAGAGAACAGGGACATTTGGCTCAGTGAGGGGCCGCGGGCTCCACTGCAGATGCCTCTAGATACAGTATGAGCTGAATCCAAACCCAGGATTAATGGGGTCTATGACCCCGATACAAGGGTGTATTGATCAATGCCGTTCCTTTATACACAAAAACAATATATTAATTTGAATCCTCTACCGATTTCCCTAAAATTTGGCTAAGATTCCAACGCTGTTGTGAGTACAAGGGTGAAAGAGTAACACTACTTCCGAATCATAAAAACTGATTTGACATGTAGCTTGACAACTCAGTATTCAGAGGGTGTCAAGTTGATTTGATGCCAACTTTTCCCCACCACTTTAATCACAAGGACAAACGTTCATACTCTTGGTTGGCCTTGCAATTGGCAGTGATCAGAATGGTGATAGCACACTTGAAATGTGACTTTAGAAGTTTTAATGGATCCAGCATACACACACACACACACACACACACACACGTCAATTAGGACCTTGGCATTGAGAATATTTAATCATTCTTTCCATCCAGAAATATAAAATATTATTAATTATATTATGAACCACTAATTGTGACAAGAACAAGACAAGTGTCTTAAGTTTGTGTCATCATGATAGATTTTAGCATCAGCTTGTTCGCAATGATGCAGGCGGTCTACAGCAAAGCACAGAGTGGATATTTACCTGGCGGGCCCCAGTGAGGACTGGCTGAACTGGGAATTCTTGTCCAGAAACTCCCTCAAGCCGAGCAGCTCCTGCAGGACCCTCTCCAGATCCCCCACAGCCACTGTGCTCTCCAGCTGAAACCACATCATGTTCATGTTTTGCATTTAGAAAAGTTCCTCAACAAGGTTTCCCAATGCGGTCACATTGAATATGTAAAAGAGGATTTTTATCCAAAGCATCGTAAAAATAGGGCAGAGTTGGGAGTCCTTGACCTTATATCAGAATATGAGTACCTACAAAAGTGAAAAGAAATTAAGTTTTAAGTTCAAAAACTGGACTGGACTACAGAGGAGGTAAAGAGACAATAAAGACATGGCGAGTACATTTTTGTATTACTTGCAATATTAGGTAGGATACTTACAATGTTGAGATTCTGGTTGCCCGCGTTGATGGTCTTCTCAACAGCCAGGCTCCCATCCCAAACGTTCCTGTTGGGATAAAATCCAGCAGGGAGGCAGATGGAGATACTACAGCACAAACACCAACATTTTACAACCTTAGTTATCAGACAAGATGTACTTTAATCACAGATGGGATACTTGGATGTCACAGCCGAAAGCACCACTCAATAATTGCTTTAAAACGTTATTAAAAAAAAGGAGCTCCACAAAAAGCTCCAAAAGTTGAACTAAGCAAACATATCTTCAGACACAATAGGAGTAAAAACACAAAAGGTGCAAAGACTTGATCGACCAGTGAGGGGCAAAACGACGGACGGCACACGTCTAGAACTCGCGATCAGTGCTAATGCAGGACAGCCCTGCACCGCTACGCTACTCACCCTAGGATGCGGCTGAAGTAGATGCAGATCCCGCTGTGCTTCCCGGAGAAGACGACCTCCGGGACGGCCGTCACCGGCCCCATGGGCGTGGAGCAGATGTTGGGGTTGAAGTGGGTGCCGAGGTGAGGCGTCATTCCTGAGGGGTTCGGGGAAACGAGGAGAACGTTTGTCAAATTGTCTGTCAAATTGGTTGTCAGAAACCATCAAGGAGGTGATGGGTCGCCAGTGATCATTGGTGAAACTGTACAGAGCCATCACTGAAAGCCAATAGACAGAGAGAAGAGAAGGGAATGATTGAGAATTGGATGAACAATATTTTTGGTTAAATTAGGTGAATTCCAAGAAAAGGAATTTAGATGAAGAAAGAGCCATGTAAACGCTTTAATAAATAAACCCCAAACATTTATCACATATATACTCATTTGAACTCATGGGTCAACATAGATGAATAGGGTTGAAACTCACCCTGTACAGGAGAGCCAAACATGGAGCCCGCCGGGGCAGGAGTCTGGAAGGCAGAGGGGAACTTCATCTGTGCTTCGCCTCCATACCTGAGTCAAAGCACATTAAACGTTAAATCCTGAACACCGTCTGTACAGCGGGGCGACCGACCGAATGGAGGGAGCGCGAGTCTCCTCACTGACCTGAAGAAAGCCCGGGTGGCCCACTGGGACACCTCGCGGTCACACGCCGCCCTGGAGCAGGCCAGGATCAGGGAGGTGGCGCAGGCCTGCTCCTCCTGCAACCACCGGCGACGACATAGTTAAAGACGCAGGTCACCTGACCGCTATTGCTGCTATGGTGCTGAACTCTAATAGACCTTTTAACAGTGTGGTCATTGTAGCACAAACACAGGGGTCGCTCAAGACACTGATTATGGGTGTGCTACTTGTATGTACCAGGGTACAGGTAGCAGTATAAACAAGTGAAGATAATCCATCTACTATCCGAGCCCTGGTACATCAAAGCAGCTGACCCCATAATAAGTCTTGTGAGTAACATCTGTGGTGGCCCTGAGAAGACACATCTGTGAATGGGGTCTTTCATAAAATCTTTTGAAGTCTCGATCATTTATGGATGGATCCATCTTTGATATGTAATCAAACACTTGGTTTTGAATGCGTACCCGGTGCAGTTTGAAGAAGCGCTCCACCTCCTCGCTCTCTCCTCCAGCACACGTCACCAGCAGATGCCTCAGCTGGTCCACCGGGCGTAGCTTGTGGAAGATGTGGCTCCCCTATAGGGACAAGTAGAGGAAAAACTCAACTCAAAACTCAAACACTCAAAGCTCTTTTCATATTTTAAAGCGTTCATTCATACAAATGTTTGACAAAAACCAGAATATCCTATTCACAAGGATACCATTCAAAACACTTTAGAATAAGACTTGAAACGTTGTAAAACATGACCATTTGAGGGCTCCGATCAGGTCAGCAGCGACTACAGACAGCTACGTCAGAACGCTCCTTGAAGTTTACCTTTGCGGAGAGGAGCACAAACTTCTGCTGGGGGATGTTGTGCTGCTGCACCACCACGGGGGAGTCCGTGAGGGGGATCAGCTCTTTGTTGAGGGGGGTGGACACCCTGCTGGGACGCTCCTCCTCGATGGCACTGAGAGCCCAGGAGTGGCCGTCCACGTTAGACATCATCTGCGTCGAGACGGAGAGAGACGATAAATACTTAAAGCTGCAGTATGCAACGTTCACTATTTTCAAGCTTTCCTAGAATAAAAGGTGAACTTTCTATGTTTGATAACACGGGGTATGAGGAAATCAACTGGCTATTGGTCGCTTCCGATCTGGCCAGAAAAAGCGAGCTGCTGAAAAATCATGGAATAAGATTTCCCAGATTTCTATGGAGGAACGGGGTCATGAACCTAGATAACTGAAGCTCTTGGCCATCAGCATGACCATAACATTTGATTATTAGCTTGCTTAGACCGGAAAGGTGAACACTGTATTGATGAACAACAAAAACAGACAGTAATCATCTTTTGACATGATGTCAAACCCCCAAAGATGGGTTTGTTTAGCGCATGAATGAAAGTCCTGTGACCCGAGCCCAGCCTCAGCGGTCCTACCTGAGCCTCCATCAGGGGTTTCTTGAAGGGGAAGGAGTCGTGGTTGATGCACCACAGCAGGTCACTGTCCTCAGTCTCAGACGCAGCCATCAACAGAACGCCTGCCATGACAAAGATGCTCATTACATCAACTCCCCCACCAAGGAGTTCAGAGTCAAGGGGGAGCGACACAAGATTTTTATCAGCATTTTCTGGCGCATCAGCATCAGTTATAGTATTGAAATCCATCATCTTTATGTCAAAGTAAGATATATAATCTTTACTATGCCTTAACTACGCGAAGACTGAATTTGTTTGTGGACTCTTATTGGCAAAGTTGCATATTAATGTGCTTGAAATTCATTAGGCTGATGAAGTTGTCCATTACAGCTCAGTGCTGCCAGGGAGACATTACCTGTAGAGAGATAGCTGCTGCCAACAGAAATGCGCCTGTACTGCTGTAACAACTAGTCGATTAATCCAGTAATTTATCAAGTAAACGGCTCAGAAATGCAAATGTCAAACCTTTTGGGGTCTAAATACTTTTTTTTTTTTTTTTTTATAACTGTTTTAACTGTTTGTCTAGTCAAAACAAGCTAATTTGATACATCACTTTGGACTTCTGGTGACGGTAGATAGTTGATTTGTTTTGTGGCAGCCCTAAACCTTTTTGAATACGGTGCTTTCCTCCCTTTTACCAAACGTTAGTGATGCCTTGCAGTACCTTTGCTGTAGAGTGCCTTGTGGACCTTGCTGGGCTTCTGCAGCATTGACGAGGCGGAGAAGCCCGGGGGCAAGCGCACGTGGACCAGGGCCAGCGTGGAGGGCCGCTGCCCCGCGTTCTTATGGGGAGGGGGTGCAAAGGGAGCGGTGCAGAAGTAGAGGCGCACGCCTACAAAAAAAAAGAAAAGGTGAATACGCAAATAAATATACTTTCAAGCCGCGAGTTCTGAGTTGAATCATACAGCGACGACAGAAGGGTTCAATGCGTCTTACCTGCATGGGTGATGGCCAGGAGGTGGCAGTTTGAAGACTCAGAACGTTGGATCACAGAGATCTGGACGATGGGCTTGAACACTGAGCGATCAATCGTCCTGGGAACAGAATACAATGCCATCGATGGGAATGAGTTAGGAGTCGAGAAAGTACTTTACCGGACACCATCACCGCGGGGGAGGATATTTTTGTTCAGACTTACTTGGCGATGTTTCCAGCTGCGTTGACGATGGTGTTCTGACACATGTATGCCACACGGCTCATGCCCTGCCCGTTTGCACCGAGGTCATACACCTGGAAGAAAAGAAAACAGAAAAAAACATTTTTAAATACAAAGTCACAAATTTGCTATAGCTCGATGAAAAGTGTTTCAGTCAATTCCTTGTTCCAGCTGGTGGACTTTTTCTGAACTGCCATTAGGAAATATTTCAATTATATCACACTACACATTTTTTTGTATGCGTGTACTGTATGTATATATAAAACAACAATAAAATATACAATACCTGAAGCGTCCCTTTCTCTGAGCGCGTGTAGAGAATGTTGCGGGAGTTGTCGACGGCGATCTGCAGAATAGGATCTGCGGAGCACAACGACAAAAACACATTTACAATACTGCCAAACAAAACAAGTTCAGAACCCATCAGAAACACTACCACCCCCCCACCCCCCACCCCCCAGCAGGAGCAGGCCTCCTCACCATCCTCTGAGAAGGAGAACTGCAGCACGGAGGGGATGAGGAAGGACAGGCTGCTCTTGGAGTGGTTGATCTTGCGGCAGCGCTGGCTGAACCAGCCCGCCTCCGCCTGGTAGGCCATCTCGTACAGGCAGCCGTCCTTGCCCGCCATGAACATGCGGCCCTGGTCGGTGGCGGTGATGGCGTGGATGTAGACGTTGTCCGTGGGGATGGTGTAGAGGGGGTCGGGCATCAGCTGCATGCCCCCAGACATGCTGTCGTTCAGGCCTGTGGGACAGGGAAGAGGATATAAAGATGGACATATATATAGCTATAGATAGAGATAGAGATATAGGGATGGAGATGGCTTGTTTTCTGGCACCGGTGTTCACCACCTCATCACGGCCTAAATGCTCCATCAGCAGTTTGAACTGAGATGGCCAAGGAGGTCAACGTATGAGGATGATAGTTTAATAGCTGGGAGAGCAAAATATGCTGCACTACACTTCACATTTTTACAAAGCATCATGAACACTTTTTGTTCACTTTATTCTAGGTCAAATCCATTAGCTTCCAAAGCTGCAGGGCAGGCACAAACATTGTTCTACTTTGCACAGCCTTTACACAGAAAATTACTGTATAAGAACCAAAAAGCTGTAATCCGGATTCCAAGTGGCAATTTAAAACAACAATGCAACAAACAAAGGTTTGTCTGTGTGGGACTCACCCGCCTGGCCTTTAGGAAAGCTCAGCCCCAGGATAACAACGTCCACTGACGTAGCGAGCACCAGCAAGTAGTCGATGTTCTGCTGAAACATCCCTAGCAAAAGATAGCAATGGGTCAAGCTTGTGTTACTCAAAGCAAGGCAAAAAATTACGGACACAGGTAAAAATCTGTTTATAGTTAAACATGAATCTTCGTAAAGGGTTACTAATATAGAGGGGTTCAAGAGTTACCTGGTTTCGGTTTTACCAGTCCCACTGAAAGGATGGTTTCTATGAGACCGTCAAAGTATGCCACATCCCCTCTGTGAAATTAAAATGCTTAGTTAGGTTTAATGTTGGTGGCATGATTGAGTAGAATATATATATAAAGAGTAAAAAGGTACACACCCATCTTCATAATTCCACATGAAGATATCATTGTCAATCGTCAGCCAGGCTCGAGAAATCTCAGGAAAAACACCCATCATGCAATTACACTGCATATCTGTCCAAGTTGTTAAGGAGTAACATAGCCACCTATGATCATACTGGGCAATACTTTCGAAACACTGGAAACGGGGCATTCCAGGGACAAGAACTCCAATGTAAACGTTATGTTTTTGCTCATCGCACATGAGAAAGGATACGGCTAAACTGTTCAACAAGTTCAGGGGGAAGGGGAACTCTGCGAACAGCGCTTAGCTCCGGGAGGTTCGGCACGCTCAGTAGACCTGGTCCCTGCAGGGGGTAGTCCATATCTGACGTACCGGATAGCGTCGGAGCATCTGCAGTACGAGGAAAAAGAGTGATAAGACTACATGTGAAAAACAACAACTCATGGTGACATCTAGCGTTGATCAATAAGCAGTACGATCACTCACTGTGTGAGAAAACTGACAGAAGTTCTGACAGGTCAGGGAAGCAACGGTCCTCCTGGAGGTGTCTGTCAATAATCCTGCCTGAGTTCTCCAGCGCTTCGGCAAACACCGCGGCGGGGCTGGCGGCTCCGAGGACGGGCGGCATGGCTATGTTTAGCTACACAACTATCTGCTGGCACAAGTTGGGGAACAGAGGAATCAGCTCAGAGAAGAAAAAAAAAACATGTCACTTCTAGCTTGAGCGCACACATACATGACTTAGAAACAGTATAGTATGAATAACTAATTTAAAAAAAGACAGATCGGTATTTCCCTAGAGTATCATTAAGCAGCACGTTTAAAACGGGCAGAATGTATACGCAGGTTGGAGCTAGCCCAAGTCATGCCAGTGGGTAAGCTAACTGCTAAATGGCTAGGGTTAATATTGACCCGCTAAAATGATAAACATGTATTACCCGAACAAAAAGAAGTCCGGTAGTGCCAACTCTCTTGGCCACAAAGTCACTTCCCGGTAGAACTTGCAGGATTTTGAATTTGTTAACACACAGAAGAACTTGTCAGAAACCGCCAATCTCACGCACCTCAAGTGAATGGCTGCGGCCGGAGACGTATTTCCGGGGGAGGCAACGCGCAATGATGACGTGATGTATAACAAATACAATTTATATGACGAGCATATAGATTTATGATCGAGTATCCACTTGGTTTTAGTGTTTGTCTTTTGTAAAATTCTCACGGGAATTCAAATCGTTTGAACCACGAGTGTATAAGCACTTGGAAGACATGCTTGAACTACAATCAGCAGTCGCGTAACTCTGACGTAGTCACTGTCCAGCTTTAAATTAGCGCGCGACCGCCGCGGCGCTTCACGTTTTCCTATCGTTCGACGAAGCGGTCTGTGATCAACACTGTGATGGACAGCTGATAAAACAGAATCATAAGGAAGGCTCTTTATAGGTCCATGATGAACATCTGATTGGTAATCTTGGTGTTCTGGTATACAGAAACAGAAGGTCAATCTTAGAGACCTTTGACAAATTTAATGCAATTCATAAATTTCTCATAAAAAGTATTAAAAATCAGTGATAACATAACATGAAAATGCACACATATTAAGCAATGAAGACACCCAATAATACTCATGTATATTATTTAATGAGCAGATTTGACAAAAGTTGGAAGTTGTGCAATTGGGTGAAAAAAGTCAATTTCAAACAAGTCACCTAAACAATAATTTACAATAGCTTATTTGTTTCTCCAAAAGCATATATTATTTGTATTTCATAAAAATCTGTTTAAAGACATTATAATAAAAAAATATGTTCCCTGCCATTGCATTTCTTTTTAGACTTGATTAAAGTGACAGCATGCATATTTTATATTTTTGTTTTGCAGTAAAACGTTACCTTTTCTGAAAATCACACAATTGATAACAGATGGTTATCACTCATTAATTTAAGTTAAATGACAAATCTCACACTATTGCACAAGTACATAAGAAAATGTCGCATGGTGAGCTGCTACACACTGGCACCCCCTAGTGGTCTCTCTGAGACTGTTTGCTTTAGCTCAAGTATAGGAATAGCAGCCCTCGGAAGACACCTCTATGAAGTCTTCTATCTCCCTTCGTGTTGAAGGCTCAGTGATCCCAGTGGGGGGGATGGACCTACACAAGCCCCTTACTCCTACTTCTAAAGTTTGGCTACGATGGCTTACTGTTTTGTGTAACTTTTATCTCACAATAAACACTGGTGTGTGTAACTTCTGTCTCAGCATCAACCATTACTTTTTCCCGTCCTTGTCGGCATACAGCACCCGTAGCGCCTGCACCACTCTACTGCTGAGCTTCCGTCCGCTGGTCAGGGCTATCTTCCTGTAGATGATGTCTGCCTCCTGCACCGTGCCCTCCCGGGGCACCAGCTTGCCCCCGTCCCGCAGCCGGCTCTCGGCCCACGGCCCGCCGTAGGACCCGGACATCCAGTGCACGGCGTAGCCGCCGCCCGTCCTCCGGAGGACCCTGGCTATCTGCGGCCGCTCCCTCTTCCCGGGGCAGCAGAGGGCCACCACGTCCAGGAGCTCCACCCGCGACCCGGCCCCGTCTCCCAGCGCCCTCGGCCGCCTCTGGTGGAGGAGGCAGAGGCAGGACGGTGTGGAAGCGATGGAGAGTCGGACCGGATGTACGCAATCGAGTGAGGAAACAGGTTGAGAAGGGGTTTTGTAAATCGCGTTGTGTGTCATGTTTGTGTTTCAAAAATTTGCTGCTTACAGCTTTAGACATTTTTGGCGCCACTATGGTTCAGATCATAAAATGGCTACGTAGTTTGACGATATCGGGAGAGATATTGCCAATAAAAAAAAAAAGATCATCATTTTGATTCTGTGATTCGGTTATGATCGTTTTATAATAGTCATTAATTTCATAAAGATCCCAAGCATTTGCTGCTGACAGTGTCATTAGTGGAAATATTTGGTTGCCTCTCTCTGCGACAGAACAGAAAAAACATAGTATGCTTGTCTCGTCAGACAAAGAAAGCACATTTAAGACATCCCTGGGTTCTAACAGAAGAGTCACCAGGAAAACAGCTTCAGCCCCACTTCATAGAGGACCCACCTTGGACGGTCTCTCATCCCCAGTGTCCGGGTCATCCGTCTCCATCAGAGTGGGCTGCTGTTGTTTCCTGGATGTGGAGCTGCCCAGCAGGGCGGAGATGGCTTGGTTCCTGGCACCGGTGTTCACCTCCTCATCCTCTTCATCACGGTCTAATTGCTCCATCAGCAGTTTGAACTGAGAAGGGCAAAGAGGTCAGACGTGTTTTTGGTTTTGTTATTAGCATGATATAAATGTTACAAATGAGAGTTCTGTCTGTTTTAAAGTCTTTGGAAAGTGAGTGACCCATTTAATTGACCAGGTTTTGTTTTATTATCTATGTTTCTTACAATATTTACTATATTCAACAATAGCAAATTTGTCAAAAAATGGCATACACAAAGCTGCTGTTGTGATGATGATCTACAGGTCATTTTAAAAAGTAACAATTCTAACATTTTCAAATACTTACATCCAAGAATTGCTTCACAATATTCCTTTTAACTTGACAGCTGAGGTCTGAACTGACCAGCCCAGTCTCGAGGAAGTCCACTGTCTGTCGCGGGTTGAAGTGCACGTTGGACTTCCTGTTCACCGCCTTGTCGTACACCTTCGCTGGATCCGCTGGAGAGTACTTCTGGATCTTACTGCAAAAAGGCTTATTTAAGCTTGAACATCCCTCTTTAACATTTAAAACAGACACATTCATCCAAAGTGACCTACATTGAATAGTTTTTAAGACAAATGCCATTAATGACCAAGTGGGCGCTTAGACATCTCTGTGACCTACATTGGGGTTCAAACCCACGACTGTTTGGATTGGAGTCAAACATCCCAAAACAGCCACTTCACTATCCTGCCCCAACTCATGCTGCCCTCTTCGTGCTAGATCACCCCAAAATAGATTTTACATCACAATGTTTCCTACCTAGATAGATAAAGTACAGTATGTACATACTGGGTATGCAGTGTTCTCCTACCTGTCTGAGAAGCCGTAGAGGGTCTTGAGGTGCTGTTTGAGCACCAGCAGCAGCAGAACCCCCTGGGAGGCGCTGGAGAACTCCAGGAGAGGAGTGGGGTTGTCAGGGAGACGCTCCATCACCGCGTCCACGTCTTCCAAGTCAGAGTCCGACTCAGAGTCCGACTCCGGAGGCTGAGGTGATTCCCTTGTGACTGCGTCTTCATCATCACCATCCTCATCATCCCCGCCACCAGCATTCGTGGTAGATCTCAGATTATCTCTCCCATCTCTCTCCTCAGCATCAAAACAAGGTTTCTTGTTTTGAGGAGAATTTTTTCTCTTCTTCTTCTTTAGTGATGGATTTTTGCGTAAAGACTGCAAAGAGGGCAAAATTCAACACAACTCATCGTTGTGAGCAATCATTCTCAAAAATGCTGAATGAATTCTGTGTCCCTGAGCATAGTCCCAGAGCATATGCAGTGTCATGTACAAAGATTAAAAACTTGTGGATTTATTAGTTTGTTGGCACTAAAGTAGAAAACAACCCAGCCAGGGCAGTTGGTATGTGCAGACTTGTGTTGGACAAAACAAAGACACAGCTATGGGAGCTGCTAATCCCTCATTTGGAATCAAATTGATGTCAATGGCTCGCCAACTGCCCCATTTCAGAAGCCACATACACCGCGTGAAGGGGTGTACAAAAATCATGACTGATTTACATCTCGAACAGAGACCGTCAACAATTACCCTGGGGATGGGACCATGGAGAAGAGCTAATACCAGTGATCTAACACCAGTGGGCTCCGAGTGTCTCACCTCCTTGAAGGACTGCAGCAGGTTGCTACCAGAGACGGAGAGCGTGATGTCCACGTGGTGCATGATGAACAGAGGCTCCTCCTGGCTCTGGTAGGGGAAATACGCCAGGTTGTCCGCGATGAACAGCAACAGATTCACCTCCGTCTTCTACAGCAGGCGGGTCATAGAACATTACGTCAACCAACTTAAGGGCGTCCACTCTTCACTCTGACAACCTTCCTGAAGTGTCCTAGTCGGAAGGTAAGTTAAAGGCCTTTATCACAGAGGAGTAAGGTGTATCTGTAGGTGTAATAATGACAAACAAGCTCCCAGAGACCAACTATTTTTCTCATTCTCTGAAGGCCAGCCAAGAAATTCTTGGTATTTTTACTTGATAAACCACCACAATAATGCTTTCTTCAAAATTAATCGATGATCGCCCCGGGGCTACTTACAGCGCTGTCGTCAAACTGGTTGAGCAGCGAGATGAGGAAGGCCCTCCTGTGCTGGCGGTTGGTCCGGACCATGGAGAAGAGGTGAGAGCAGAGGGCCGAGCGGGGGCCGTCCTCCCGGAAACCTCGGAGAACGCTCGCCTCTGGGCCTGCGATGGCCTGCTGCACCTGGTAGGCCATCTTCATCCCCGCCACAGCCTTCATCTGTACAACCGCAGGAGATGAAGATGAAGAGTATAATGAATGAATGAATAAATGAGCAAACGAATAAATGAATGAATGAGGGTACTCATCGTTTTTACCTCAGAGCATTTCAAAGTAAATATGTTGAAGGGGGGCATGTGTGTGTCGAGTGTTGAGATCCAAACACACAAAGGGGGAGTTTCAACATAGACCCACTAATACCTGGTAATATAATCACCAAAAAGTATCAGTGATATTCAATAATATACGTTTATTTATTCATTCATAACCCTGTTAAGTCTAAATATAGCACTTGGAACTGATATAGGGATTCAACATTTTGTTCATTTTGTTTATTGATAATTGTTGAACAAAGCTTCAGGGATGCTACTATTAGAGGCCCAATGGTCATCTCACCACATCCATCATGTCTACGGTGCTCAGTGGTCAGATCCACTCACATGAATGAAGCCTGTGTATTTCTTGTCGATGTCTACCAGCTGCTGGTCAGCCTTGTTCCTCATGGCGGAGTCTGGGTCGGCTCCCATGGCGATCAGGTAGGGAACACACTGAAGAGAAGAAGAATAAAATAAAGAAAAACAGTCTCCAGTGAATTCTAGATTAGTAGGTTTGTGAGCGTTCAAAGACAATATTCATGAGATTCTTTTAGATCCGACTTCACACTTCTCACTTCAAAAGATGTAGTTGAAGAATCGATATAGTTGTCTCCTCCAAAAAAAGAAATAATTAGTTTCAGTTTATATAACTGTTCTCAGTTTGTTGTTTTTCATTTTTCGTTTCAGAATTGATAGAAAACAATTTCATTGGCATTTCATTGGCTGCCCATCCAAGACCAGACTGTGATTCAACGCGAAACGCAAACTCGAAAACCCCAGAGGGTCTCACGAGGCTGGTTCCTGCTAAAGTGTGAGCCCACCTGCACTGGATGGATGAGGCCCTGGCTGAGCGTCAGTGCGACGCCGCTCAGGGCAAAGTGTCTGACGGTGGCCTCTGTGTGGAAGAAGGCGTCCAGGACCTGCCTGAGGTACAGCTGCATGATGGAGCTGCTCATCCCTGACGAGATGTCCCCCATCTCCTTCAGGTCCTCCTGCTTGGACAGCGCCTGCCCTGCAGCAGGAGACAACGGAAAGGGCAGGAAGATGATGACGAGGGATCCGTTTACTCCAGGGTTTCTGCTCTATGTCTGATAAACATCACTTTCAGATTTAGATAGGATAGGTTTGGATTTGTGTTTATTTTTAATTCAACTAAAAACTAAAAAACCGATACCAAATGAACATTATATTCTGCAGAAAAGTCTAATGTTTTATTAGGTTAGTATCCACAAACTGCTAATTTCAATAAAAAACTAAAAATTTAATTGATATATGTAATCACAATATATATTACCTACTAATCTCAGAGGTCCCTCTTGGCAGCAGTACTTTATTGTATTATATTTTCAAAAGCTATTGAAAATCATAAGCTAATGGAACAAAATGAGGCATGGAAGTCGGTACATCAGAACTGACTGAACTATGAATAAAAAAGAGTTCATGTAAGGTTCCTCGACTGAAACCACATCTGCCACCCAAACTAAAGGCACTGGTGGACAGACGGCTCACAGTCGCGGTCGGCCTCCAGCATGCGGGAGTCCTCCTCCTGCAGGTAGCTCTGCAGGTTCTTCAGCACCTGGACCTTCAGCCCCACCGCCCCGCTCCGGTCTGACAGGACGGCTGTGTACAGGGCCCTGACCTCCTGGGCAAACATCAGCACCGGGTGCATGATGAAGAGGGACCCTGGCCAAGTGTGGAAAACCAGATGGTTCAGGTTAGCGGGTGACTTATGGAGGGAAACACTGGGCTGACGGGTTAGGGTTAATGGTTACATCTCTGCACGAGAAGCCCTGTGCAAATAGAGTTGACTAGACTAGACGATCGGTTGCAGGTTTTAAAAATAGACAGACTCTCTCAGTGGTATTCAGGGTGATGAGGGGGTTGGATCTACCCAGAGCCATGAGGGCTTTGCCCTGCACCTCCTCCTCCCGATGGGTGGTGAAGTGGAGCAGGAGATCCAGCACCATGTCCTTGATGACAATCTAGATGACAAACAGAGAGACACAGGAGATGATATTCACAACACCTTATACCAAGTTTAAAGGTGCTCTTTAGATTTAAGAGCAATAATCTGAGTGTAATCTATTTGAAATGAAATTCCCATCCGTCAGCTCTCCCTCACACAGCCTGCCTCTGTGTGAGGGAGCTCGTTTACATTTTAGAGGGCACCCAGCTAAGTTCTGACCAACCAGAGCACCATCTTCCCTGATTGGTTTAGGAAAATCTATCTTGCCTTTCACTCACATCCGACTGGAGAAAAAAAAAAAAAAGCACCCCTTTGGGAACCCACAGCCGCTGTGAGAGCCGCAGATACCGGATTTTAAAAGATTAATTGTCAGAGCATTTAATTTATGGATTGCTGTCAGGATGTAAAGAGAGTTTCAATCACAAAGGCTTATGAATAAACAGCCTACTCTAGCTTTAACCTGTGTGTGTACCTTGTTGTGGGCTCCCTTGAAGTGGTCCTGGTCGAAGTCAAAGTGTCTGCAGAGGGTCCCCACGGTGAGCAGGGAGCGCAGCAGGGCCGCCTGGTGAGCCACCAGGGCCACGCAGTCCGGGTCCTCTTGGTGCTGGACCTTCAGTCTGATCAGAGAGCCTACAGGGGGGAGGGAAGCACGCGTGTGGATGAGGGGCCAAACGGTCCGCCATGTTGTTGGATGTTACCGAGATATGGACATGATAATATAGGGTTTTTTGTCCAAAACAGGAAAAGGTTAAGACATAATAGAAATATATGAAAGAAGTTTGTGTGTGTAAATACATTTATATATAGACACTTAAATAAGAAAAAGGTTAGCAGATGTTTTACTAGAAATTTATCTTTTCCATGTTATCCAAAACAACGTCTTAAAGCATATGTGAATGAAATATAAATTAAAGTGGCAATGAACCTCACCATAGAAGCGATTAAAGCAGGCCCACACAAACATATAGTTGTGCGTGACCTGGTTCACCACGGCAGCCAAGCAGCTCACGCAATGCTGGACCACCTGTGGCCCGAGGACACACAAAACACGGTGGTCTGCGACAGGCCCGAAGGGTGACTGCCTATCCCCTTCTCCACCCGTCCACCCTTGGGGAGACTGACCGTCACTCCGTGCTTGATGATGAGCCTCATGAGGTCGTCCTCTATGGTGAGGAGGAGGTCCTGGCTGGGCTCCTCCATCAGGGGCACCACCAGCTCCAGGATCTTGGCCACGTTGCAGACCACCATGTAGTCGTTTTCCCTCTGAGCGGCCAGAGGGGGGGGAGAATGGACACGAACACACCACCCGTTTATCACTCGGACTACCGGTAGTTAACGTTACTTGGAATGTGCTACTCGTGCGTGTCCATATTTTTTATTAGAGATTTATTTATAAATTTGGCAGATGCTTTTGCCCAACGTGTGTTAAAATACTGTTCCCCAGTGGGAATCGCACCCCTAACCCTGGCAGTGATCAGGCTGCATTCCAGGTCACTCCCATAAATATAAATTATAAATAAATCAATAAATGAGGGGAACTTAGAGTTAAACCTGCACTCCATAACTTTTGCACTGCCGCTATTGACTCCATTAAAACGTATCTGAACTAGACAGCTGGAGAAGAAAGAATCCAACCCGCCAATCACCAAGTCAATCCTACTTGGGAATTTCTTTCTACAAATTGTTTTCTTCTGGTCCCCCATCCACAGCTACTCATCAAGGCATTAGAGGCTGCTCACAGGAAAAAGCACAGTACGTTTGATTCCTTACGTGACACTGGGTGGCCAGGTAAGGCTGCAGGGCCACGGCGTGTTTGACCAATAGCTGTGCTTGTATTTTGCAGAACAGGTAGAGGGTGGTGAGGGAGGAGATCAGGTGATCCGAGTCCTCTCTGCTCTCACAGTCTGAAACCAGGAGACAGATCACCTTTAATACCGACGCCGGCACTACGACTACTACCCGTTCATATAAAACAAATACAACACTGCAGAAGATGTTCCCACCTTCATAGGACTCCCTAAACGTGAGGATGTGTTCTACCAAGTTGTCCACCAGCTGAGTGCAGGCCTTGGTTGCTGGTTTAAAGGAGGCGTCCTCCTCCGACTTGAGTAGCTATAGAATACAATACAAGAATACAAGACATTAGGAAAGTCGAGAGATAACAATAAAACCAAAAACCGAGCGATAAACCTAAAACAAACACATCGATACCGAATACTTTGATGAGAAAGAGGACAAACTCACATTTTGGAGTAGCTGTTCAAACCATTCATAGCCGGAATCTTTGCATGCCCATACCTGAAATCATTAATCATCAATCAACACCAATCATTAGGTTAAACACTTAAACATTAGGGTAGGGTTCTAGACCCAACAGTGGACGGTGAGTTCCCCTGGTATTTACCACGTCTGTGATCACGCGGGTCTTTCTTGCTAGGGCCTCCTTGTGGTGACTTGGTGTTGGGGTGAACCACATCTTCTGGAAAGTCTCATAGACCAGTTTCTGCAGAGATAAACATAACATTGAGTTATCTTTTCTGGGCCGTGACACACGGATCTTTCATCACAACAGTCTTTTTTCAGAACATTTCGCCTTTTTGGTGCAGTTGCTACCGGTGCTTCAGGTTGAAAATCTTGAAAGCTTTTCCAAAAGTGTCACTGTTGTTGTTTGCTTTTTTTCCAAGCGGTCCAATCTCAAATAGATATAGATGGACGTAGCGCAATATATCAACTGTCAAACATTTCAATATTTAATTTCGGCACAATCTGAACAATAGAGTCTACGGCCAGTTACTTTCCTAAAATCGTAACAGAAATTTTGAGCTTGCATACCGCGTTTATCCCTCATGCACCGTGTAAGACATTATCGCTCAAATCATGAACTAGGAGCGGAGAACCTGACATGGCTATTTGTCACAGGAACAGTCAACAAAGCAGGGCGGGGGAACACTGTCCCTCCTGTCCGTTGTCGACGGCAGGATGACCCCGGACTGACCTTGATGCCCTCCTCGTCGTTGACCCTGCGGATCATGCGGACGGAGGTGTCGGTGATCTTTGGGAAGTCCGGCTGCTCCAGGCAGATGTCCCTCAGGATCTTGATCACCCTCTTCCTCACGCTGATGCCCGTGTCCTACGGAAACCCAGATCACCCCATCATCATCATCATCATCATCATCATCATCATGACTTCACAGCGGTCCTTAAAGTGTTATTGAACATGCTCTGTAGGTGTGTCATCACCAGTATCCTCTCGACGAGCATGGCGTAGTAGTGCTCTGTGATCTGGGGCCGGCTGAGCACAAAATGTCCGACCAGTTCCACGGCGGCCTCCCGCACGCTGGTGGAGCTGTCCATGAGGCGGGCGTGGACCCCACGCCGCATGTCAGACTGGAGGATGCACGGCGAGAGATCACTGCATTTAATGAGTCAGGACTCAGGTAACAGTCCTTTGCTTTAGTCGTTTTATTATTCATTATTGTCTTGGTTTAATTCCATGTACGTTCCTGTACTTTCTAACGGGGACACCTTTCTAACGGGGACACCTTTCCTTTTTTGGGATTTGACCTAGAAAGATTTTATATCTTGTCTTGGATATCTGAAGTTGGGTGGGAGGATATCTTACCCGTGAGAGTATGCTAGGATCCACAGCCACCACCTCAGAAAGGCACTTCATGGCCTTGGTTCTGACCGCGATGGCACTCTCCCCCAGCACCCTGAGGATCTAACAACAGAAACAAAAAACAAACAGCCAACCTGAATCTCGGCCGCAGGCGACGCACACCCCCGCCTTCTCCTCTACTGACAGCCAGGTTGCGACCGGGTTACCTGTGTTAGGTAAACATTGAAGCTCTTGGCGAACGGCCGCGTGGAGGCCAGGTACCTGGCGATCAGACAGGCGTCCTCGTAGTCTGCGGTGTACGGAGTGACGCTGAGGAGACATTAGGAGCGAGGGACGAGTGACGGAGATCCGCTTATAAAAACCTAATCCAATCCCAAAAGTACTCTCTCCGCCGTAATGGCGTTATTTACCTGGGTGTGATGTTCTTGGCGACTTTGCGGAGAAACTTTTTCCGCTTCTCTGCCCTTCGCACGGCGTCTGAGGCGGAGTCCACGTCCGTGACCAGATGTCGAGCGCCTGGCAGCTCCGCGCTCTTCAGGAGGTTCACAGCTTTCTCCGTCTCGGTGGCGGTGTCCCGGAACCACTGGGCGATGTAAAAGCTCCTGGCAAACTGGATTAAAACAAGGTTTAAAGACAGTGATTTCATTTACGAGCGTACTATTTGGCGCAGTGTCCCCTTTCCATACACAAAGTCATTGGCTCGGCTTATTTATCACGCACTGTGTATTTCACTGCAGCCATTACTTTTTAGTTAGCAATTATTATTATTACTACTAAGCTTCGAACGACTACACACCCATGCACCAGTCTGTAAAGGAATTTGTTTTCTGGTGGAAAAAGGTAAGAAAATCTCATTGTGGACAAAAGTATTACCTGCAGTGGAAAGTTAAGTTTGAATTAAGCCCATGAAAGAAATCCGCAGTTTTAATTTAGCCCATGTAAAAAGTGAACGACTGACTTAACACATAATCAAACAAACCCACTCACCTCCAGAGACCAGTCCCTCTCCTCGTCGTCCTCCAGGTAGGTCAGCAGGGCTTTCTGTAGCCGCAGGGTCTCCTCCCTGCCAGGTACCTGGCGGCCATCCACAAAACACGCAATCGGCCTGATCCCGTTAAAATCGATCCATAGACTCGTGCATGGTGTGTCTCACCACAAGACTTGACACATACAATCAACGTTACCTCTTTGAGGATGTGTTCGACGGCTGTTTTGTCCAGCCCGTTGTCGACTGTGTCTTTGTGTAGATGGGCGGCGACGGTGCCCAGGTAGTCCAACGCCGCCACCCTGAGAGCCATCTCTGTCTGCTTGGTGCTGAACTGGTACACCTGTGGAGGGGAACGTGAAGCAGAAAGAGACAACACATCCAACAACTTCATAACCCAGAAATCCTTAAGGGAATCTACGGCCGGGGGAGCCAGTAACCATCATGGGCCATCACATAGTTCTATTTTGGATTAAAGTAACATGTAGAACAGCATGTGAATATAAGCAATAAACTACAAATCCCAAACATCCTCCTCGAAATCAACTGCCGGCTGGAAGATAGTAAGATAAAGCCATTACTTTGGAGTGAACTCACAATGTAGAGAAGCTTTGTAAGCTAGGCCGTGTCTTTGTACTACTTTATATTGATTGCTAGTTCCCTACCAGGAGTCTCCCCAATAGACTGAGCAGTAGTTCAGCCGCGGGCCACTCAGGCTTGTTCCCCGCCATCAGCAGGTCCTGGACAAAGTTCTCAAACAGCGGCCGGTAATCTTCTTCCCCCTGCTTACTGCCACACCTAACAACACACACACACATGCACACACACATACACAACGACATTCACACACACAGACACACACATATACACACACATGCACCCATACAACAAACAAGAGTTATATGATATTCAACCATTTTTATATGTGGGTGAGTTGAATTCAAATCAAGCTGTGTATCATGGTCATGGTATGGAGTGTGTATTATTACGATTATTAGTCGGAATAAGTTGTCTTACTTCTTGAGAAAGACTAACAAGAAGTTCTGAGCCGTCCTCATGGCGGCCTCATAGGAGTTTGTGATCAGCACATCTTGATCCGACTAAAATCATACAGAAATATTATACCAAAAAAAAACAATTTTCATAAATATTTGCATTCAATAAACTGAAATATGTATTGAAGGCAAATATAAATGAATACCTTCTTGTCGTGCACAGTCTCCACGTTCTTTTCAGAGGGCAGATGAACCACACACTGGATGAGCTGCAGCACTAAAGCTGTAACCATCTGGATGTACTGGGGCTCCTTAGCCACACTGCTGCTGTTAATCCTAGTACCACAACATAAAACAACAAATATAATAAGGTCTATTGGATAAGATATGACCACACTTGACTTTAAGGACAAGTTCAACATAACCTCAATCATACAAATACTGATTCATGGGAAAAATCTGGCGCAGCTACCTAAACTGCCTGAGGCTGCGCTTGCTGGTGGGCAGTTTGGCCAGGGAGGTGAACACCTCCTCCAGAATCAGCTGCCTGTGCTTCTTATACCGGGCAAACACCTGAGGAAAAGGAGGGGGTGGGGCCGAAGCATTGATTGGCTGTTCTTGAACTCAATCATATTCAAAAGAACACCGCTTGCAGAGATGCAGAAGCTAGCCACAATGGGGCGGGACTCACTGCAGTCACTAGCTGGATGCTACATAGCTGCAATTCACTGATGTTCTCGACAAAGAACGGCGTCATTCCCATGGAGGTCACCTGAACAGGGGTTTAAGAAAACAACATAATACCAACGTGTCAAATAATGTGCTATTTGTCTTTATTTATTTTATGAACCCCACTCAATAAACATATGTTGTTGTTTTTTTTACACCCTTTTTTTATAGCACACAAACTGATTTTTCTTTGTTTTTTTTTTGTGTTCGGTTTGAATAATTCTGTCTTTTTGTTAATCCAAAACTTATCTGTAACCCATCAACATTGTAAACAGTGTACAGGCAGATGACTAAACTAGTGACCGTAAGTCTGCTCCTCGTCCCAGACCCATAATCAGGGTGATGAACGCCACCTTCGTTAGTCCCCCGCCCCCCCGATGACGCCCCCCCCTCAGTGTAAAGGGTCCGCTCTGACCTGCAGGACGGTGGTGTCGGTGAGCAGCTGGATCCTCAGCAGCTCCGACAGGTTGCTGATGACGTCACACAGTTTGCTGTAGACCACTGCCGTGGCCTTCTGCCTGTGGCTGGGACACTTCGGCCGTCTGCCCCCTAGGGAACACACGACCGGGGGAAAAAGTTTGGACTTATTTAACCTCTTGTCTTGAATTGTGTTTATGTGTAATTATCCTATTTCATATCATGTTAATGTTCTTTTTATTCATCGTCTTTTATGATGGTGGCATTCGTGAATTCTTGAACAAGCATCAATACGTTTTTGCATCCGTTTCAAATAAGTCATTAACTCCTAAAAAAAAAAATATCAGGGTAACATATTAAGAGGAGGAGAAGCAATCAAAGGGTAACAATCATGTGCTCATGCAGCACATCCCGACATTCTGCCACCGTTAAAATCCTTCTAAAGTGGAAAAAGTGTCAAGATGGTGTCCTGGAATGTGCATGACTTCATGTGAAACCCTCCTCCATCCCCTATACCCCCTACTGATTCCAGCATTTTCCAGCCAGGCCTTCACAATCAACATTTCATTACACATCACCTCCACACAGCCACTCGTTCAACAACCACACCCCCCCTGACCTCCGCGGGGCTCCTCCCTGTAGGCGTGGTCGTAGTGGGGGTAGATGGTGGCCTGCAGGTGGAAGCGGGTGTACTGCAGCACCCTCTCGATGACGTCCTCCAGGTACACCGCCTTGGGCATCTGCGGCGACGTCATCACGTGGAGCGCCGTCAGACAGGCGTCGGCCGAGTTGGTCACGCGCTCGATGAGGTCATCCAGGGCCCGCCGGTCGCCGTCCGCAGCGTCGTCGGCCTGGTGGGATGGGAGAGACGGGTAAGTGGGATGGGAGAGACGGGTAAGTGGGATGGGAGAGACGGGTAAGTGGGATGGGAGAGACAGGTAAATGATATGGGAGAGACAGGTAAATGGCATTGGACGCATTGATTGATTTAAAAAGTATGTGGGGGTGTCATTTGCCAACCCTATGTAAGGGTTGGCAAATAAAAGGGATGTGAGGGGTAAGATCTGAGCATTGTCAAGAGAGAGCGCAGGACAGAGCAGAAGACATCACAATTTTGATCCTCAAAAAATAATTCCCTCTCTCTACATTTCTGTGGGATTGAGGAGTGTTGCATTTCACACATCTATGATTTACAGAGAAGTTTGGTGAACGGGCTCGCTGACTTACACGGTTCGTTGACATTGACAGTTTGGCACCATCCCGAATGTTTTTCTCAAGGATGTTTAAAATCTTGATAAGCTTGATGGTTGGCAGCTTTGTATAACAAAGAAAAAATAAAAAATGAGTATATGTTAAATGCATAGTATATGTTACAATTCTTTTGAATAGGTTATTTCAATGGCTAAATATCTATCTGATCACACTATAAACAAGAATTGCTTACCTTATAAGTGATGCCCATAGCCTTGATTTTGGCCGACTCACTGCTTAGCTCATTCAACTGGTCCTTCCCGAGCAACAGTTCTTGGGGAACCTCATCATCTTCATCCTCCTCGTCTTCATCTTCACCTGGTTAGTGTAGAGATAAGTTAATTTGTTAACACATCATTCCCAAATCTAAACTAAAGCGATTGCTCTCCCTGAGGTTATCAACGAGATATTGAATTATGAAAAATGTATGAATATTTAAAGGTGCAGTGTGTGGATGTTAGTGAGGTGTAGCGGTGAGGTTGCAGACTACAACAAAGTGAATATAATTGGTACATTAATTGGAACATTATCGATCAGCAGTGATTACAGATATTGCTATCATTTTTCATCATTTTATGCTACAAGCTAGATCAAATGTTACAAATTTAAATATTTACTATGAAAATAATATAAACATATTGTTACCTCTGGCAGTGAAGTCCACGTCCTCAAGGTTCTCAAGAATGTCATCCATACTTGCCACAAATCCCTTAAACGTTGGGGAATCTATCAGTTCTGTTAAATAAATATGCATTAAATCAGGCACAATTTCGTCTTTACCCATTAGAGAATTAGATAACAAGAACCAAAGTGAAATAACCTTCAGGGGTCAACTTGGGCTGGTTTAGTTTCCTCTTCTTTTCCTCCATTTTGTTTGTCTTTGCAGCAACTAAACAGGGAAGACCGTTGTGTTAATGTTGGTCAAATAGTCTTGATGCAAATACTAGCACGCACAAAATGTAATATATCACTATACAATTGTGTGCATAGTGCATCATGACTACATTACATTAATAGAGGAAACAGCAGGGTAAATGTTGTTAATAGAGGAAACAGCACAGTAATTGTTGTTAATGACGAACTCTCCAACAGAAAAGATAAGGTCAGAGTACCACAAGGTTCTTTATTACAGACATTCCAAAACAAAAACAATTCTGCTAATGTATCCTGAAATAGAGAGAAATCTACCCTTAGGCTAAGTTCCCCTATTGTTGTTTGAGGAATGAAGTATGACTGACTACGTAGGTCTGCATGTCAGCTGCCTTTCGTAACAACGTGTCATAAAGGCCATCAATTTGATAAACAGGCTTCTTTAAAGCAACACAAGGCCTGAATCAAATGATCATCTGCCTTTCACCAGTGTGTTGTGAGCAAAATAACATGACATTTGTGTGGTGTGTATGACATGTGCATTTCAGTGGGGATGACTGTCAGTTATCATTTTGATTTTAGTTCTATAATATATATAGCTCAACAACAAGCCAGTCCACACACACACACACACACACACACACACACACACACACACACACACACACACACACACACACACACACAC
>JAOPJL010031946.1:0-13247 GCA_027123545.1 Trisopterus esmarkii | reverse complement strand
CGTTGAAGAATCGTTAAAATGAATCTAGGACATCTGCTGAACATTTTGAATGTAGAATGAAGCCTGTAGAATGAAGACGCTGAATCTAGGAAATCTGATGAACATTTTGAAGGTAGAATGAAGTCTGTAGAATGAAGACACTGAATCTAGGAAATATAATAATTACGAATGAATGGGACTGAACAATTGAATGATTCTGAATTTAGAAGAACTGAAGCTAAATTGAATTAACAAATGAATATGAAGACTTTGAAAAGTTTGGAAATGTTGAATAATGCGCACAAGATGTGAGGTTCCAATAAGCTTGGACCTACAGAAATAGCTCCCTCACACTCGGTTGATTACTTGAGTTGCTACGACATGCTCCACCATGTAAACCTTTGAGTCAAACCATTTGTAATGCCCACGTACCTCTTGGTTAATCAGACATGATACATTTTTTAGTCACTTCATTTACATTTTATTACAATCTTATAGGTTCATGAAAATATCAAAGCATAAAACTAACATGAAAACAAAGCTCAACTTTGGGTCCCATCAGACTATTACACATTTGTGTGTCTTGCATCATCAGCCTTAGACTCTCCAAGCATTAAAGGAAAAACTCTTTAAAACCCTTATTAGGGGAAAAAGGAGAAACCTTTAGGTAGGCCAAGTCAAAGAGAGATCCCCTACCAGGACGGCTGAGCATGCGACACGTGTGTGTGTATGTGGTTAGTGGGAGGGTTTTGGGAGTCTCTGGTTCATGAGTGACTCGCCAGTGAGTACCCAGGTGACAAAGGGCAGTGACTGCCTGGAGTTAACCTGTTCTTGGTCCTGAAGAAGGGGTTAGCTGTCTTTGGGGTTTGCATCGGGAGTTCTGCAGAAAATCCTTTCTTTGCTTTGGAAGTGAGTCCTGTCTCCAGCTGGATGACTGACCGCAACAGTCGTGTCTTTGTTGTGTTGAACTCTCCATTTGCAGAAGAAGTAGACTCTTTCAAAGTAGACTGCTGTTAAGATAAAAAGGAAAATGTTACGATAAAACAACATGAACCAACTGTGCATTTAATCACCAACAGAAGACACAAGTCCAAACGTTAAGAATAAACTTTACTTACAGATATGAGTCGCAGAGTAAAGCTGCTACTGATTCGCTTCAGTTGAACTCTCCATGCAGACCCTGAACCCGACAGAGGCCAAGTGAGAAAAGAGCAGCAGCAATTAGTCACATACATGGTTTTCACATTATAAGTTCCATCAACTGTTTAAGCTGTGCATGCAATTCAATTTATAAATTGTACTTACAAAATGCTCGGGTCCATCTCAAAATGATTGAATGTCGCTTCTGCACTCGGCCTCGCCAGTGTCACTAGGTCCATCCATTCCAGGTCCATCTTCAACCCCTCCCATAGCCTGAAATCACATCCAAATGTGCATGTTTTATTCATCTTACAATGGATATATGAGGAAAACCGATAACAATCAAACCATTACAGACATTATAAGAGTCATACAACATTTATATTCGAAATACATAGTGACATACATGTCACCATTGCAGAGAACTGTAAAGGACAATGATGACCACTGATTGGTCCCTCTCTGACCTCTCTGTCTGTCAGGCTTGTCTGTCCGGCTTGTTGCGAAGCACACGGTTTGTGTGTGTGTGGGGGGGGGGGGGGTGCCTGGTCCACTGGTGTTATTTTTGAGCTCCAGGGCCTCCCTCTGGACTGCTGGGAGCCACTCATAACGACAAACTCAAAGACAAAATAATGTTTTAAGTACAGTGAAGTAGCAGTGCTGCAGGAGCGATAACAAATCCTTACAATTCCACAAGTTACAAGGTACTTACCTGCGTTTCCTGAAGCCCTGTAAGAATCTGGGACGTGTAAAATTCTATTTTATGTGATATCAAGGCTCATATTAAAAGCTCAACTTCCTTTAGTTTGCTATGTGTGGATCATTTGAACTTTGCCGCCCAGAACAATATAATATTTATTTTAAACCATTTTTACATTTGTTTGAATTTTTTTTGGACTGTTTTAGGTGAGATTGTCCCTCCATCCCTCCCTCCCTCAGCCAAGCAGAAGTTGCAGCTTGGCAGACAGGACAATCCCACCCATTAACTAATTTCAGTATTTTTCGTATGTTTGGTTTGAGTGATATTTTTGTTTGAGTAATATTTCGAGAAAAAATGAATGACTGCTAACTTTAATCTGTTTTATCGCATGAAATCAATTTGCTTTTTTAGATGAGATTGTCCCTCCATCCCTCCCTCCCTCAGCCAAGCAGATGTTGCAGCTTGGCTGACAGGACAATCCCACCCATTAACTCATTTCAGTATTTTTCGAGTGATATTTGGTTTGAGTGATATTTTTGTTTGAGTGATATTTTGAGAAAAAATGAATAACTGCTAACTTTAATCTGTTTTATCGCATGAAATCAATTTGCAACGATCAATGCATTTCACAATGCTTTGTTGTTTGACACTTAATTGACATTAATTGATATTTATACATTTTCTGATGTTAGTGTACAGTAAACAGGATTGTGGTAGCTGTAATACGATTGTAGGACGCCAGAATGGAGACATCGCTGCGGTCGGGAGATGTAAATGCTGTCCAACAGTGTATTTTTATCCGTGGTAGCAGCGGTGATAAGTTGCGCGTAACCTTTAGCACGAAACAGTTCATAAATCGGCTTGTTTGCACCGGACAACAGATTTTCATTGAAGTCTCCGCACACTATGATTGGGTGATGATCCATGACTTCGAGTGAATCTAAAAGGCTTTGCAAGTTTTTTAGAAATAAGTGCACACTGTAGCTCGGAGGCCTGTAGACGGCAGCAATCAGCGCAATGAACGGGGCTTCTAGTTTAATGACGGTAAACTCGATATCTGTAGCGTTCTGTATGTAGCGTTTTTCACTGACTCGGATGTGGTTTCTCACATAAATAGCAACTCCGCCACCATTTTTGTTTGAAATGTGAGGGCAGTTTGTGTAAGAGACATTCCTATTACGGTGAAACAATGTGTAACCTTCCAAGTGGATACTTTCGGAAACAAAAGATCCTTGCAGGTGAGTTTCTGTTAGACAGAGGACGTCTGCGAGACAAAGTTCATGATGACTTTTGAGGTCAGCGACGTGAACCGGTAGTCCTTCGGTGTTATGATGGATGACGGTGAGAACGTCCTGTCGGTTTAATGTCGCCGAGATATGAAATAGAGGCATAATGTGCTGAAGTGAAGCTTCTGTCATGCTCGCAAGACCTGTGTGAACTTCTGGATTGGCATATATTTTTTTCTCATCCAAATCGAGAATATGTAGTCCACTGAGGGAAGTTACTCTGCTGAGAGCCACATAGGCCATGCCGGGTTCAAAGATGTGTTTTAGCGATACTGCTGCTGAGGATTTGGTCATACCTTGAACCTTGTGTATTGTACACGCAAACGCAAGTTTTAGAGGAAACTGTCTGCGAACCACTCCCCTTTGCTTCAGATTCTCTTCGTCTCTCTCAATGTACACAATATTGTCAGCTGCACTTACATTGTTGGGATTTCTCGACACATCCAGTTCTAGACCGAGTTTACTGACATGTGGACCGTCGTCACTGATCACTATTTCCGCAATACACGCAAAAGTTCCGTTGCACAGACCAGACTGAACATTGACGTTTCTGGTAAGCATGACGCGTGCACCAATGGCAAGTTTCAATGAGTCAGCGAGCTCTCGGTTGTTCCCGTGAAAAGGTGTAGCTTGTTTTGCCATTCTTCCAGTTTTGGGATCTTTCTTATAGTCGTGGGCATCTATCTTCATGATGTCCGAGTGAAACAGCGCTAGCGTTGTTGAATTATGGGCATCAACCTGTTTGTTTGTGGCAAAAATATGCAGTATGTCTTTTGGACAGAGTGCTGGAACCGTGACAGCCTGTGAGAGCAAAGCTTTGTCCTGTCCTGACAATACATCATCTTTCTCTTTGACGCGGATGCGGTTTAGCGTCTCGGCAAAAGCGACATCGTCTTTCTGGCGCATGATCTCCGTCAATGTGATTATCTGAAATTGGTCACGCCAGAGGTCGATTCGAGTGGGATCGTACACGCACAGCGGTTTCGACTGTCTGACTGGGGGAAGTTGATAAAAATCTCCGACGGCGAGAACTGACATTCCACCAAAAGGTCTTTGATTTCCCTTAATTTGTTTCAATCGCATGTCTACGTAGGCAAACAGATACTTTGAGACCATGGATACTTCATCAATGACTAGTATCTCAGCATTTGAAAGATCTGCCCTGACTTCGTCTAGTTTATTGCCAAGGCCTTGGAAAGGAGGCTTTAAATTTCTCGGTAGCTTGAAGAGACTATGCAATGTCACGCCGGATATGTTGAACGCCGCAGTACCAGTGAAAGCCGTGAGGAGTACGGAAGGTTTGGAAATGTCGGCTTCTTCTGCGTTACGGGGAAGTCGAGACAATATTTTGGATCCTTCTGCGTGGATGCATTTGATGAGGTGGGACTTGCCTGTTCCTGCACCGCCATTGATATAATAGAAGAACCGTTCTTCATTTGAACCACAGACACGCTTTATGCACCAGTCTCTGACGGCATAGAAAACAGACGCCTGCTTTTGGTTTAAGCTTCGATACATTTCTTTCAACACTGTCGGATCCATCTCAGGGGCTTCACTCATGATGGCACCTTCTGGTCTATTTTCTGACCTAAGGTTGTAGTCTGGCACATTCTCTTGGACGTTATCCTCATCGGCTGGTCTCGCGTCAAGTTCTTCAATGCACTCTAACCTTTGCAGTTCACATTCAGGAGCCAGATTACACCATTCGTTTCTTATGCAACCATTCTGTTCGTACTCTGCGATGGCACTATCGATGTCTTCCCTGTGTTTCTCGAATTTCTCTCGGTTTCGTTTCACAATGTCAGACACTAGCTCGGCGTACTCTGAACCAGGTAGCTGAACGCCTGCATGGTCATGGAAGGACTTGTAAGTGGGGAAGTTTATGGACTTGAGCTGTGTCTCTGAACGATAAGGCAGGTAAAGCTTTAGCAATGTGCCGTGAAATTGCTCAGGTTTCTTTTCCTGCGAGACATGGTAATACTTGATGACAGCGGGCTTATCCTTTGTTCTCTTCTGAACGAATCCCATTTCATTGAGCAGGGGAATAGCTTTTGCACCTTGGGCCTGTTTGCCATAGACAATTCTACAAGTGGCAGCGAAATCAGCCAAACACATTGACTCAAACTCTGGCGATTCTGGTCTCGAATTGTACTTGTCGGGTAAGCCTGTCATCCACACATTAACAGAGTCTGGTGTTTTGTTCTCTAGGTGCGACATGGGATAACTCATTTTCAGCGGGTTGTCATCGGTCTGTACAAATATCACGCTGCGGGAACACCGTTTCATGTTCAGACTACATGCACGAGCGACGCACTCTTGAGCACTGACCTCTCTTTTTTTGGAGTACGCCTGCATCACTTGTTTCATCTCGTCACTTTCATTGAGATTTTCATGATTTGAGTTCTCAATCATGGTCTTAAGGTATTCGCTTAAACCGTGCTCGGCCTTGCTGATGTAGCTGCAGATATAGGCAATGCAAGAGTACGGGTTTAGAATATACTGTATATCCATGTTTGCGTCCCACGCCAAGAGCAGTGTTGGATTATAGCCGTTTACGTAAGCTTCTTTGGGATCACGCTTTAGTACCACCTCACTTTTTTTTGCCTTAACACGGAGACAATCCTGGTATTGGTCAACTGTAAGATCGCACAAGGACAATATCTGCTCTAAACTCAGAGATTCGCTCTCGGGATTGTTAAGCAACCGGTTTAGTGCTGTGAGCTTTCTTGTCGCCACCGACGTTCTTTCATCTTCACCGTCACATTCTTCAGATCTTACTATCATCGTCTCGGGGGAAGGTAATTTCGGAAATCCAAAACGGCAGTTGGCACCGAGATATTTAATACACGTCTTTGAGTGTGTCTTGCTGTGCATTTGAACCCCGCTAACTTTTTTGTGAAGTTCAGGTTGCGTGTTTGGATCAGGCATCTCGGCGGTGATGTATTTGGAAATGAAATCGCAAACCGTCTTATCCGAGTCCTCCTCAAACACTGGCGCTCCTTCTATCCAAATGAGACAATGTATGTGAGGGGAACCTCTGTGCTGAAATTCTAAACGGTAAAAGTAATCAACGACTTTGCCGATGGGTTGTGCAGGTGACATGATCAAATCTCTGAACAGCGCTTCAACGCGTTTGTCAAACATGCGCATCGTTGTCACAGGATTACTTCGCAAAATATCGCATTTGGACGACCAGTCGAGCTCATCGAAATCCACTTGTTCGCCTTGTTGAGTTTTAATAGCGGTAATTATTTCTTTCCAGCGCATTTCGGCTGCAGAAAATGTACAAAAGAAAGTCGGCGTTCCACATTGCCTTATCATGGCAAACAAGTCTTTGGTAGTTTGTTGCCAGTAGGCGGGGCTGCCTCGCAAAACTTTCATGAATCGAATTGCGTCTTTGTTACGTACCAGTTTTTCAACCTCGTGTTTGTCTTGCAACATTGCATTGTTTATTTTGCGACCGTCGCGGGTATACGGTTTTCCTTTGCGCAATTGTATTGACATGCTGGAGGTGGCCTGATATATTTCTTGTACAAACTGTGCAAAGAACAAATAGTTTGTATCTCTTGCAAAACGGTCGTCGATGCAGCTCAGTCTACTTTTGAAATAACTGCAGGGAGTTAATTTCTTCGGACGCTCTTCATCGATTGTATTTTTGCTCGTCGGAAACTGAACGGGGAAAGCCATCGCCTCAAGGTTAGGAGTTTTGAAAAAGCTTACTGGTTTGTTTCCTTCAGCGGGCGCAACCGAATATATTCCTTCGCTAAAGCTCAAAATTTCCTCTGAAATGTCAGTTGGCTGCAGACATGACTCGAGAGCAATGCCGCCATTAGGTTCATCACCCTCCTGTTGATTGCTGTTTGACTGCTGACTTAATTCAATTGAATCAATAGCCTGTTCATTGTTTTCAGGTTCTGCCTCGCAAAGTGCACCGTTCTCAAAGCTGTCGATTTCCATCATATCTTCAGCATTAAAATCTGTGTCATCTATGTTTTCAGTCTCTTCGTCCTCATCTAGAGTTGGATCGCATAATTCAGCCTCATCTCTGATGGTTATGTCGTTGTACTGTGGATGGACCTCTTTAAGCTTAAGCAAAGCCCTCACTAGTTTAGTCCAGGTTACAGTTTGGAAAAGCTGATGACCTTTATAACACAAACGTCTCTTTAGCTTCACTCTCAAGACTTGAGATTCACTTCTAAGTCTGGGCAAGGCATTGACAGTTTCCTGCACTTCTGATGGGACGCATATTACATTGCCATGAATGGCTCGTTGTTGACCTTTGGGAAGCGGGATTATTTTGGCAAACGTGATGTATTTGCTAATGAGATGTCTCTCCAATATGTTTAAGTCACACAGTTCAGGTGGAATATCTGCGAGCTGTAAATTATTTGCGATGGCGAGTTGTGGCATGCGGCCATTTTTAAGATGTTCGTGACAACAGTGACAGATCCACTCTCTCTTTCTCTCATTTGGTACATTGCACTGCTCTGGATTTTCACAAGAATCGTTACAAACATGAACAAACTTCCCTGTAAGGCAGGTTTCAACAACATCTGTGTTCTGAGTATACTTTGACCTATCGCAGTATCGCACTTGATTTGCAAACAACGCACGGTGGCAAACTGTACACGCAAAGGTCGGCCCATTTTTGATGTTGGATCGAAAAACCTCAATAGCATCCGTGATCACATTGTTATCCATTTGGTTCGGCCGACTGTCATCCATTTGGTTGGGTCTTCTGATTACGTTTCTGTACTTTTGTCTTATTTTCATTGCACAATACATGTTATAAGTCATGCCAAACGAATGGTTGTTACTGTATTTATCGCGCATGCGTCGTCTCATCGTTTCTTTCTGTTTCGATCTGAATGCAGGGTTGTTTGTATAACGATTGGTAATATAAGACTTTCGGGTTTGCCTGAAATGAGCATTTAAGCGATAGCGGGTGTTGGTGTATGACCTCTGCCTCTGATTAAAGCCTTTGTCTTTACTGTAACGGTTTGTTATATATGACCTCAGCCTCTGATTAAAGCTTATGTCTTTACTGTAACAGTTTCTTTTATATGACTTCTGCCTCTGCTTATAGCCATCGTCTTGACTGTAACGGTGTTTCTGTCTCTGCCGGAAGTCAGAGTCTCTTTGATAGCGAGTGGCTATGTAGGACATCTTTCTTTTTCTGTAACTGTTGGTTTCACAGGATCTATTTTTGTCGACATATTTATCTTTAGCATACCTTTCCCTCGCTTTTCTATTTTTTTTTTGTTTTGCAGTTTCAACATTTTTGCTATGTTTAGCTTTCGTCACCTCCAAAGCCTTTAGTCTTTTTTCGAACCTTTCCCTTCGTTCTTTTGAATATTTTGATCGATTTGGCATCTGTTGGGGTTTGTCAGATGTATCGCATTCCACCGTAACTTCACCGCTACAAACGTGCATGAGTTCAATTGCGTCTGATATTTCATCACAGGGAGTGCACTCAGCAGTATCTGCATTAGAGTCTACATTTGCCAAAACTCCATCCACAGAGAATTCATCCTCACTGTTGAAAAGCACAGGAACGAGCTCATATGGTGCATAAGGGCTGGAGCCTAACATAGTAAAGCTTGCGATCAACTTTTTTACCAGGTCATTTAAACGCGTGAAAGTCAACATGACAGCTGTGCCGGGGACATCTGGGCCAGAGGGAAGTCCATCAGGTCGTCTAGTGTGTGGGTCAAAATAGCCATACCTTCCATGCCGGTCTCGGAAAACAGCGATGCACTGAGAGGTCATTACCAGCAGAGCCGAGTTCACGTCAGAGGTCAAGCACTGAAGTCTCGCTGCAAGGTTGAGGTATTCGCCTACTTCAGGAGAAGATACAAGCGTTCCATACATTGAGTTACACTTTGTCAGCACATGCTGCTGTCTTTGGCCAAAAACAATCTCAGGGAGTTCCTGTATATTCAAGTGTCCATGCACCATTGTTCCATCGACACATAACTGTCCCAGTGTAAGGGCATACATTGCATGGCCGCGATCCAAAATCTGATCAAGGTCTGCGCTTTGCAGGTGATGTAACTCGTGCAGGAAAGCTAGAAATGTCACAGAGTTACAGGTGCACTGACTGTTTTTTGAATCAATATATCTATGATGGCTCTGACTGTAGGATGCTAACACACATGTCACATTAGCATGAGAATGGTCAGGAAAATGTACTTCTCTGTTGCTGTCAGGATCACAATTCTGCACATGTTCAGCTTGTGTTTTGAGCGGAAACTCACCAGACTTACTCCACCTTACTTTAGCCGCTTGGGATTTTTTGCTTTTCTTTGGCATCTCTTCAGCGTGAACTACAGGGAGTGTGACAGTAGGTACAGAGTGTGACAATAGGTACAGGAGGAGATTTCTCAAAACAAACCAGTTTGTAGTGAGATGGTACTTTCTATTTCAAAAAGAAAGATTTTTTTTTTTTTTCAAAGTCTCAGGGTTTTTCAATGGCTCTGGGTTTTTCATAGGCTCAGGGTTTTTCAATGGCTCTGGGTTTTTCAAGTTCGTTTCTTTTGTTCATTTCAAGTACTTTAGAAATGAGAATGCCGTAATGATAGCGGTAAATAAGGTAGAGAACAATAGGGTAGAGACAGGTAGAGGATAGGCAAGCCGTTTTACTGAGCGGTCTCAAAAAAGAGACATCAAAAACGCCATAAGAGGAGATGGGGTTTGGGGGTAGCGAGAAAGATGGGGTAGGGGGGTTTGGATGGTAAAAAAAACAGCAGGCTGCAGGGCCAATAGACGTCTTCTTTGTTCATGTACAGTGTTTAAACCGGAAAGAAAAGAAAACAAACATTAACTTAATTAAATTAATTACATGAATCTGCTCAGCATGTGTCTGTCAACATTGGCTGGTATACACAGTACTTAGTTATAATGATAAAAGGCAGACATACACACAAGAAAAGAATCTGTTAACTAATGTCAGTTACAAACACTGCCCAGTATATAATAGAGGGACTGCAATACAAATGGTTCCTCTGTGCTTAATATTAGCCTATATTAATGAGCCCCAGATAATTATATATTATTAGGCTATTAATATACAGGAGAGAGAGAGAGAACCATAACTTGCTCAATTTTCAACCGATTTACAAACGGTTTGCAGTGTCATTAAAGTATGCAGGGTCATTAACAAATACAATGTGTCATAACTACATCTCTGGCGTTTATAAAAATGTAGCAAGTTATGGTTATTTAAAAAGTGTACCACTTCCAACGCAATGTTATGGGTGAGCAGCTGACTGTGGTAAGCTGGCCGCCAGTGGTGACGTTCGAGACATCTAGTGTTCTATATATGTATCTATGGGTCTATTCACCTTATACTCGCCTTAATGTTGACTAAAGGCTAACACTGCTAGTTATAAACATAGCCAGACACAGGCATCTGAGTAACGGAGTTCAGATTTGCTTTTACTCACCAATCAAACCGAAGCAACGAGTTCTCTGGATGGTCTCTAGAAGATGAAACAACATATTAGACTAGGTTTATCTTTTCTTTTAAATTGAACATATAAACGACATGAAACTACTAGAAAGAGAGAAAGAGTTAAACACACACACACACACGCGAGCGCGTACGAGGCTGAATCCATGGCGTATGCCGTGTTTTCCCGCCGATGTGTTTTCCCGCCAATGTGGTATGGTTTACAATGTGGTATGCTTACGCTGTTGAGAGATTAATTAAATGGCCTATATAACTTGACTACCAACAATTATTGAAGTTTAACATTTTGTTTAACAACTGACCGCTTGAATTTCAGGTTGTAGGCCTACTTTTTTCTCAGTGGCATTTTTACGTTCGCTCGCGCTTCAATCTTGTTCTCGTTTAAGAACAAAGGCGGTTGCATTCAGTTTATTGCTGCGTTGTCGTCGTCATCTTCTAGAAGAAACGTCTTCTTTAAGATTTGAGACCAATGTTATTTGAGACAAGTCTTATAAATTTGCCTAACGTGTAGCCAAAGCGGCCAGTAAAAGGGACTTAGCGTATATTTGGGACTCTGCTTTCCATTGAACGGGTTACGGCAGCGGTTCTCAAAGTGTGGGGCCCGCCCCACTGGTGGGGAATAGAGACGTGAAAGGTGGGGCGCGACAAACGGGAGGAAATTTCACTAGCCGCGTTTACAATGACACTTCTGATCCGATTCGATTTCTAATCAGAATAGATCTATTTCTATCATACAATCTGAATGACCTGTATAAATGCCATTTACAAAAATGGTAAGCGTACGTTTGTATGTCTCTCGCGCACAACCGTTGACACATTGACGTCGCTTAGCAACCGAACACGCTGGGGTTGATACGGCGGGACCAAACTTTCAGGCTGGTGTGAACAATGACACAAGATGGATCACGGTCACGTGATGACGCGCTGAGAGAAAGCTAAAGACAGACGCTCCCGATCAATGCCGCCCTAAAAGTTAAGTTACACAGTGTTTATCGCTATAAAACTAAAGACAATCAAACTACAAGAGTTACCCAAACGGACCGATAAAGAAATGTCATCAGCTGGGAAGGGAAAACATGACACCCGACGAGGTGCCAAAAAAAAGGAGGCCGACAAGGAAATGACTGACAGTGATTCCGAAAGCTCCACCACCAGCTCCCCAATTGACGCTACTAATTTGGCAACACAAATTACCAGACAAGTTGCTACTATGATGGAAGAGAAAATGTTAGCGTTTTCCTAGAAGCTTGATGTGATAACATCCAAATTCGAGCAGAACTCAGAGCGCATCACTGAAGCTGAAAACCGCATTTCACGTACAGAAGATATTATTGTTGAATTGGAGACCAAACTATCGGACGCTGAAGGGAAAATAGACGCTCTTACTCACCGGGTGGATGACCAAGAGGCGAGATCACGCCGAGACAATATTCGCATATTCGGGGTCAAGGAGGGGACTGAAGGAATAGATGCGCTGTCTTTCTTTGAAACCTGGCTGCCCAAAGTCCTCAACCTGGAGACCAAGAAGGGCCGGATTCGCCTGGACAGGTGCCACAGAGGCCTCGGCCGACCCAAAGCTGATTCACCCCGCGTTGTCATCATTAAACTCCACAACCCGAGCGACAAGATGAAAATTCTTACGTCTTACAGCAAGACCAAATCGCTGGAACTTGACGGAGCGAAAATATCTATTCGTCAGGATATACCCCCAAGTGTTGTGCAGCAACGCAGGAGTTTCAACATAGTATGCCAACAGCTGATCGAAAAAAATATCCGATTCAGGATGCAGTTCCCAGCCACTCTCCGATTCTCCATCAACAAGAAGGAATACTCTTTCAACACCGCCGATGAAGCACGGAGGGTTGTGGAGACAATTACACTGGTGCCGTAGTAGGTAACGTGAACTTTAAACTAACTTACATGAACAAAAGCGATATGATACGATCTTTTTTTTTTTTGAGGTGTTTGATGGGAGTAAGGGAGCGTCGATAGCTGCGTTCACTCGAGGAGGAATGGTAAACAGCAGCTGGAACGCTCTCATTGACTGTGAGCTATTTCTCAGACTCACGACATCCACAATGGTTTTGACTGTGGGTGCTTTTTCCTTTTTTTGTTTCTTATGTTTTTGTATGTTTGATGAGTTGTTTGAATATATTGGTTGTATATATACCCCAAATGTTTTTCAAGTTAAAATCTACTCAGCATTTTGTTTTTCTCTTCCTTTTCATTGTTTGTTTTTTTCCAGCTCTTCACGACTGAATTATTGCATGGAAATGTTGCAATCCTGCCCAAACTTAACTAAAAGAGAAAATTTAAAACCCAACTACGTGTACAATATCTATGAAAGATATGACTGATCTGAATATTATTTCTCAAAACGTAAATGGTCTTAATAATTATATAAAGAGGAGGAAGATCCTTCAACAGCTGGAAAAAGAAAAAGGAGATATATTGTTTCTTCAAGAAACTCATTTAACGCAAGAGGAACATAAGAAACTGGGCAGAATTGCAAATGCACAAATTTATTCATCCTCATATACGTCATCAAGGAGAGGTGTAGCAACAATTATAAAAAACCATGTACCATTTCAGCAGACAAAAACCATAGTGGATAAAGAAGGACGATTTGTTTTGGTGTTGGGCAAGATAGAAAACATTGAAATAACTCTTA
>JAOPJL010031134.1:0-13284 GCA_027123545.1 Trisopterus esmarkii | reverse complement strand
AACATTCATGTTGTGCTTTCAGTTGAAATGCTGTGGGCTGCAGAAGATCATGGCCAAGTGGAAGCAGTGGTTGGGCCTTATCAAATATGTGATCCATCTCTCCGGACACGGTATGACTCTAACTGGCTGGCTGATGACGTAAGAGATGAACTGCACTGTCGAAGATGTATTAAAAAATAACATTTAAAATTGTTTTTGTATTTATTATTGTTTCTATTACTATTGTTAATTTATTTTTTTTCAATGCAGGTTATTGATGGTTACGTGCACATCCTTATTGGAGATCATCAGGCAAGTGGAAATGATATTTATCTGACTTTAGATTTTTATTTAACTATAATTCAGCATTATAAACTTCTATTGTTTTAAACAGAAGCCTATTCACCAGCTCAGTGCTGTTGTTGCCACATCATTGTTTGGTGGACAATTCAAGCCCCTCAAAAAGGTTATTTATTTCTCACATTCATTGTCGGGTGCTGCGACCCAATCTGTAACAATCTAGCATTATTGATTATCAATAACAATAACTAACAGTCAATAACTTGGTATTAAACCCATTCCTCAGATGAAGTTTCCAGTGGAAGAAATGTGGATGTGCCCTGTAAATGTTGGGGCTCACTGGATTTTAGTGGTCAGGACGGAGTTTTTCACTGCAACTTCACTCCGCTGACGTCATTCACTCTAGCAGGCGCAATACACACCCATTATAAACGGATTTGAAGTAAAAACCTGCTCCACACTAATTATAGAAGAGAAACATTTCAGGACTGCTGATTTTCAGCCTCGATTCATATTTAATAGAGGGGCGGACAATACCTGTAATATTCTCAGCTGTCAGGATTTTTTGTGATATTTTGGGGGGAACACTTGATGATACCTAGAGCAATAGGTAGAATTTTTCTGACAAGCATGTAAAAAATTTGAAGGTCTGCTTTACAGCAGCAACACTGCTAATGGAGAGATGGTGAACGAAGACATAACATCAGACAAGGTAAATGGCATCGATTTATAATGTACAGAAGGATTAGGTGTTTCAATTTCGAAAAAAGGGACCTTTCTTTTTCCCCATATTGCATGAAACCTAAACTAAATTAATAAATCATAATTTTAAGAAATAATTTTATCTTTTTAGTGTATATTTTCAATTATAGTTGTAGATATAATTTACATCAATGTGTAAATGAAATAATTTCATATCACGTCAATAGATCTGTATGATGAAACATATTGGTCCAAAAACTATGCACATGAATGGAAATAGTATTAAATCTGTCTTTTTGTTCGGTATTGTAACACTTTATCATCCTTTTTAAGGTGGCAGCTCATGGCCTGGTGATGTAAGCTCTGCACATTTGAGGATTCTTCAAAAGGGGAGCTTCTCAAGCATTATCGAGTGAACACTGTACCTTTGGTCGTGGCTATTCAGTACACTGTCTTCATTTAAGCTGTCCTTGCACCTTTAAGACATGGGGTGGCTTGCGTACACACTTGTCTAGATCCCACAATTCACAGGAAACTGAAGAGTGGGAAGGTGTGCAATCTGTCAGAAGTAAAATTTGTGACTAATGTTTTCCTAGTACAAAAGACTATTTTCAGCATATTAATTCCCACTTGAAAAGACATGAAACCATAGAATGTGCTTTTAACGGATGTGATTTCAAGACAAACATATATGGGACTTATGCAACACACAGATGTAGAAAACACAAGTCCCATTCATGGAAAGACTTAAAGACTGATGTGATCACAAAGCATCCCGTTGCTATTGAGAATGAAATTGACTTTCCCGTGTTGGAATCATATGGTCACGTGGATACTACCTTAGATTTGGGTTGTGGAAGGGATACTTCAGGTGAAATAGTGAAAATTGTCGGTTCTCTCTTGTTAAAATTGGAATGCATCTATAATGTCTCTGGCAAATGTGTTGATGACTTGGTGGAACAGCTTCAGTTTATCTGCACATCATCCACTCAGTATATTCCAAAGTTAGTGAGTGATATTTTTACAAAGAATAACTGTGCTGTTGATGAAGCTATTGTTAGTGAGTTGGTAGACAAACTCTGTCTCTCCAATCCTTTTACTGCAGCCTTGGGTTCTGATGGTCCCTTTTCTTCTAAATTTAAGAGGGTTAAGTATTATAAGGTCAATTTCAGTGTAATTGAGCCAGTAGAGTATATTTTGGATCCAGAGGAGAATTGCAGCTTTCAATATGTGCCTGTTCTTCAATCCTTACAGCAATTGTTGAAAAATGAAGACATTGTAAACAGTTTATTGACTAAACATTCAGACTACTCACAGTTGGCATCTTTCCGTGATGGTAAATATTTCAAGCTAAATGAATTTCATGCTAATGAGTTTAGTATTTCACTTATACTGTATGTAGATGATTTTGAAATCTGCAATCCTCTTGGAACTTCGCGGAAAAAACATAAAGTCACAGCAGTTTACTGGGTACTAGCCAATGCACCACCTGAACTGTGATCACAGTTAACATCAATTTATGTAGCTCTACTTTGTAAAGCAAATGATGTAAAAACAAATTGGCTATGAAACTGTTCTTGAGCCTCTTTTGAAGAATCTCACAACATTGGAGAGGGAAGGAGTTTTTTTGCCTCAGGTTGGCAAAAATATCAGAGGTACTGTTTTTTGTGTTTCAGCAGACAATCTTGGGGCACATTCTTTAAGTGGACTTGTAGAAAACTTTTGTGGACATTATGGCTGTAGGTTTTGTATTGGCGACCGTTCTGAGTATCAGCAAAAAGAAGTGCATTCAGGAGCTTTTCCATCAAGAACAAAAGTGAACTATGATTTACATGTTACATCTGTAAAGAGAAATCCTTCTCTGGTACACTGTTGTGGTGTGAAGAAAGGTTGTCCCATCACTGAGAAATTAAGTCATTTCCATTTTGTAACCGGCTACCCACCAGACCTTCTACATGACCTTTTTGAAGGAATAATTCCTTTGGAACTGGCACTGTGTCTTAAAGTGTTTATCCACAAGAAGTACTTCACCTTGACAGAACTTAACAAGTCCATCACTCAATTTCCATACAAATTTACTGATAACACTGATCACCCCCAACCTATCCCAGCAAATTTGGCCTCTCGTAAAAGTATTGGTGGGAACGCCAGTGAAAACTGGACATTGTTAAGATTATTATCATTCATTATTGGTGCAACCATACCACTGAATGATCCAGCATGGCATGTTCTCATTCTTTTAAAAGATATAACTGAGCTTGTAGTAGCCCCCATTCATACTGAGGAAAGTATTTGCTACCTAGACACTCTGATATCAGAACATCGTCACAGGCTGTTGGAAGTTTTCCCAGATCAAAAATTGATTCCAAAGCACCATTTTTTGGAGCATTATCCTGATTTGATAAGAGGGTTTGGTCCTTTGGTTAGCCTCTGGACTATGCAATTTGAGGCAAAACATAGCTTCTTTAAGCAAGTTGTTAGACACACAAACAACTTCAGAAATGTATTAATGTCACTTGCCTCAAAGCACCAAATGATGATGGCATACAGTTCACAAGGAAATGCGTTGAAACCTGCGGTGTGTGTCACAAAAATATCATCTCTTCCATTAGACATACTTGATACAGGAATACAGCAGTCTTTCAAGGCACTCTATCCAACAGAAACCTCTGTGAATTTGACCAATGTGGCCATACTCCATGGAACTAAATATGCTGCTGGGATGGTTTTGCCTTATGGGTCTACTGGTGGTATACCTGATTTTGTTATGATTTCACAGATTGTTATTGTAGATGGCAGTGTCAGTTTCATTGTGAAAATGCTTAACAGCTGGTATGATGAACATTTTAGGGCATTTATGTTAGACCACTCTGGGAAAATGACCCTGGTACAGCATAGTGAACTTGGGGACACGTATCCCTTGACAGCATATTTTGTGGGAGGAAAACTCATGGTTACATTGAAACGTCACATTGTTTGCCAGTGTTAGGTGATAAGTCTGACTCTTAAATGTCTAACACCTTCCCTCCTTCAGATAGATTTTTTTTTCTGTTAATGTCCAGATGGATTTGGTTGCCTTGAAAGTTGTTATAGAACACCGGAGTGAAAAGCTTACACTGTCCTCAGGAATACACAGCACTGTAGAACAGTTACATGGGACTGTAAAACAGACATTTGGACTTTGGATTTTACCCTTTTACCTTGCATTACCTGGATGAGGACTTTGGTGATTACTTCACTCTCCATTCTATCAACCAGATTAAACACAAGGGGACAATCAAAGTTGTGATTATTCCATCTGTAGTTCTTACATTGACTGCTTTGACTGAAAACCAGACAGATGTAATGAATGACAGTTCAAGCTCTGCTACAACAGCAGATTCAGTGTCTTCACAAGACACTATTATCCATCTATCTCCACGTGGAAGCCCTCAGACGACATCATGGCCAAATAAAATCATCATTCCACTTTTCTCTGTGGCAACAGAGGCAGTACTAAGGAATGCAAATGAACAGTTTGTCAAAGATGGTACTGTGCTTAACAATTCTCGGGTCCGATCTGAAATCATGGAAAAATGAGCGGACTACATGTACAGCTACACACCCTACCCCACGGGCCTTCAGATCGGTGAAGTGGCAGAGGCTTTAGTTATAAAACATCAATGCCTGACAGAGCTAGGCAGTCGTAATGGCTGGCTTGGATGGATGTATAGTCTTAAGTACAAGATGGGAAACTACAGGTCCAAGCTCCGAAACCTTGGATTTCCTGAGGTTGCCTGCAACTCACTTAAGAACAAGCACCCGGATGACAAATTTGCTGCAAAGAATATAAAGAAAGCGCGGAAAGGAGAAGTGGTGGACCGAAACCAACTAATCTCTGAATCAAAGAAGAGAGACAGCACAGTCATGAAGGACTTGATGTGCAGAACTTTTGCACATAGGAGACATGATGTTGTCAGCCTACAGATGAGCATCAGTGACATCAAGGACAGATGGCCTGCCTTGTTTGATGTCTCACAAGTGAGTAATCGGAATTGTTGTAACAGAGTGGTGAACACATATTGTGGACTGAAAACCTGCATGTTTCACAGTTACACACTCACTGGCACTTCATTAGTTAGACCTGTCATCTAATGCAATCGAATACAACAGCTCTGCCACACATACATTTTCAGTTTTTGTTGACATTGTCAGAAAGGTGATAATTATGCTTTGTTTATAATACGTTGATAAGTTGAAAAGTGTTTCTAATATATTTTGTCTCCCTTGACATATGTTAATGGCTTGGACAAAAGTATAAGGACACCGCTCAATATAATGCACTCCAATACACCACCATCCACGATGACCTCAATGATCAACAAAGTAGAAACTAACTAGAAAAGCACTCGGAGAGCGTAGACTTCCGCCAAGGCAGCTCAGCCCCCCCCCCCCTTTCGACATGATAGCATGTACCGAACAGACAGACTCCGGTGAAAACATTACCTCCTTGGCGGAGGTAATTATCACCTTTCTGACAATGTCAACAAAAACTGAAAATGTATAAGCTAAATAAAAGAGAATTTATGGCACAGCTGTTGTACTGGATTACATTAGATAGGTGTACCTAATGAATTGGCTGGTGACTGTACATCCTATTAAAAATGATAATGGAACAGTCTTGCATCCTATTCATCTCAGTATGGACTTAAGCTTTTGCTGAATGACAATAGATGAGTCACCAGTTTCTTTTTCTCTTTTCTCATCTCTCTCTTTCAGGTTAGCGCAGAGTTACAGAGGATCACCACACTGAATCTTGAGCCAAAATTCATGGCAATGTTGGACATCTATACACCTAAACTGCTGTCCTTGTTTCAAGCGAAGAAAGGTGTTGCAGGAGAGAGACATCGGGCACAAATGAGTGTTCTACTTCAGGTATTAAAATGTATCCTCCACCAATTAAATTCATACCTTACCTGTAATAATCCTAATTCCACCTGTCTCATTCACATTTCTCTCCTTTAAGTTAATTACCATCAATAATTACATGTTCATATCCTAATCAGACAACTTATCTTTATCCCCTCTGACTCTCCCTCATTCCTCCTCCTATCCTCCAGCCCTCCTTAACAGTTCTTGCTTTTTCTTTCTTAGTTTTCTGTCCCTCAATTTCTCACATCCTCTGCACACCATTTTACATGTTTTGTTTTATTCTTACATCACTACACACAAAAATAATAGCTCTGCTTGAATGTGTAGTATTGTATTTTATTAGTTGTTGAAAGACTTTCTGTTCTGCAGAGTGGAATCCCCATTCAACAGACACGTGAGGTTGTCATCCGATGTCTCATCGACCATCTGGGAGAAGATGCCAGTGCCTTGTTCAAGGACTTTGAGGTTAGTATAATACTGTCGTTTTTGTCATTTTTAACAATGTAATCATGGGTGACCATAGTGTTGCTGCAGCACAGTTAGTTTTTTCCTTACCACACACAAAGAAGAAGTTGCTTATCATATAGTATAAAGCATCTGATATTTTTTTCTTTACAATGTCTGCGGGATGCTGCCGATGGATCTGCCAGCGTTCAAGTGGAGTTGGAAGAGGAGGTCATGGAGATTTACCTGCTGCGAAACCAAGACGGGTCAGTCGATGTCGGAATTGTGATTGAGGGCAACACTGTCCTCAGCAGTCTTGGGGATCTTAGCAGAGCCTGCTGCTATCTGTTGGGATTGACCTACGTGTTAGATCTGTGATACACTGATCCAAATGAAATGTTCAAGGTCCCAGTCTAGAGGAAGAGTGGAGAGGCACGCCATCCAAGTTGCTTGAAGACCAATGTCAAGTTTTATCAGTCAGTGATATTTTGCCACGCCGCATTGAAGCAGGAATTCATGCAGAAGGGTCCAAAGTCACCACACAGGCCGCTGCACCGCAGGAGGCCACGAGCACAACACAGCTGGCCGCCCCACTGGCTTTTCTCCAATGGGAAATTATGAATTATACGCTATAGCATTACCATGGGGTTTTTATAATATTGCTAGCGAGAAATATGAACAATATCCGGCACCTCTCACGTTGGGACCGCAACCTATTTCATTGGATCAGGCCAATTCGGCACCTCATGTGTCACTATGAAAATATTAATCAAATGTCTCTAATATTTATTGTTATCTGTGAATTTAATCTTAATACCCCATTAAAGTTGCACAAAAAAATCGCTTATGTGCCTATTTAAGATGCATTTAAAATTTCGGAGGAGAGGGAAAGACAGACACAGTTGAGTGTGGGAATTTTGCGCACGTCATTTGTGCTGATGTTGTGTTTTCATATGCGGGCTGAATCATGAGCGGCAAGGAGGAAATTGGTAAAATGTCAAAAAGACGATCAAATTTGTTCAAACCAGCCGGTCGGTTGGATCAGATTAGAGCAGCCTTTTATACATGGGTATCAATCACGTGACCTTTTTGTTGTGGCGGCCATCTTTAGGACCATAGCGCCAACAACCGAGTCCCAGGTGAAATGGCGTTGGCTACCGTTAATCAGATGATCTCTCATCTATCTGATGAAGAAATGCAACGCTATTCCCAAAAAATTGATATTTTAGGTTTTGATCCATATTTACTTCCCAATCAATTACTGACCCCGCTGAAATCGGTCGTTATCTTGCCAAACATTTCTTTTGGCGACATTTACATATACCTTGTCCACAATCCTTCTCCATACACCGGGGAGTCCCTCAAGGCATACAAAAGCACGGAAGCTTACATGTATTTTAAATCAGGATGGGTAAATGATCCTCGAGTTTATCATCTGGAGATGAAGAAGGAAAGGTAAGATATGTGTTTACTACAAGGCTAGGATAATAATTAACAATTGCCAATGGTGTTTCGTTTTTTAAAACTGACCTTACGTTTGTTAGTGAAAACATATTACATATGTAACCGATATCTTTCTGCGTTGTGTCTTTTATCTTTGAGTGTATCACTGTCCAGATAAAAACATTAAGAACTATTTCTGTATGATGTTTATTAGACCTATGTAATCTGAATTGGAAGTGCTCGTTGTCATGAGCTATATATTGTATATTAATTATTAGCTATGTGGTATGTGTATGCACCTTTATTTAATCTGGTGTAAAAACATATTAAAATTTAAAACCGGATCATACCAAACAAATATCTTCTTGCGTGACCCCATGTATGCAAAGTGTCCTCCTTTTTGATGTGAAGGAAAAGGCCACCCTACTTAGATAATGCTATGTATAACTTAAACATCATTGATCTGGCTATATTACTAAACGTATAATTCCCGATTTGTGTTCCAAACTAAAGGTGAAGCATTCACAAAACCTTTCAGTGACCCCAACACATCCCTGGATCACAGTCCAAGAGGATGGGACAGTACTCATGGCTCATTGCACCTGTAAGGCAGGCCTAGGAGAGGTCTGCTGTCATGCAGCAGCTCTTCTGTACTCTGTGTTGGCTGCTGCTGATATAAAAAACGGGCAGGCTTGCACGGAGAAGCCCTGTGCTTGGGCTCAGACTAGTATGAACTCTGTCAGAGGGGTCCCATATGAAGAGATCTGCAACATCAGTTTCTCTCATAAAGAAGAGCCATGTTCAAGCTCCCAAAATCAAGGTCCTGGTCTTCCTGATATCAGACCATCAGATAAAGACTGCCAGGCATTCTTTGAGGCGCTTCATAACAGTGAATTGCGGGAGTCCAAACCAAAGAAGAGTGCCATCCTCTCTGTCATTGAGGGCCACTCCCAGAGGTAAGATACTGCACTGTTTCAAAACCAGAAGTGTAACGGGCTCTGTTTGTTTGTGTGTGTGTCGAAGGCGGGGCCCGGCCCTCGTGTCTTGGAGGACCCCGGGCAGCACCTGCTTGGACCTGACGGGCTACCGAAGACCGACGCCTAGTTGGGAGTCCAGGCCACAAGCTGCTATAGCTATAGTCACATTTAAAAGACAGGGATTTTTGATATTGGCCTCTGCACACTTTTTCTTTGGTCAGTATAAATAGTCTGGACACTTTATATGGTCACTTAAAATTTCTTGTTTCTCTCTCACAGGTACATCCCAAAGGTGATGCAACTGGACTTGCCAACTCCTCTTTCCACCCTGTACTCAAGCACCCAGCTGGAGATGGACTTTTCCTTGCTGCTGGTTGAGAGTACCAAGGTCTTTAATGATCTACATCTAACGAAGCAACAGGTAAACAATATAAACATTCTCCTTTTAGTTTGCCATAGGCCTACTTCAATTTTATTACATTGTATTGTAATATCCTTAATGGTCAGGCTGTGTATTGGTACACCTCTTAATATTTCCATCAGTTCAGGTGAAATAAATGATAAGCCTTTCCATTTTGAAAGTACTCCTATGGATGATTTTCCTGAATGTAATAAGTTTTAGTCAATATGAACACATAAGTGGTAGGTTAATCTCTAAATAGTCAACTGTCACTAACTTTTTTCCCCAAGTGTTTGATAGTTGAGGAGGAGACCAGGGAGCAAAGTAAATCTAGAGTATGGTTTGATCAGAGGGCAGGAAGAGTCACAGCGTCAGTTTTCAGTGAGGCAGCCAGAGCAGGCACATCTGCATCCTTGATCAAAAGAATTTGCTATCCCCGTGCTTCTCAGTTCTCCACTGAGGCAACAAGGTACATTGATTACAGAACAGTTTCATAGGAGATCTATGCATAGGCCTACTGTGCATCTCTTGAGAATTTCAAGCTAGACAACCGTGCATAAAGCAGAATGAATTGGTCTAGTTTGTTCTAAGGCTTACAGCTTGCATACAATAGTGCTTGCAAGTTTGTGAAGCCTTTGTTTATAAGCCAGTAAATCAATGCTTTTTAATTGTCATAATGCAACACCTTCTGGTAAATGATAGGCCATGATAGACATGTTCACATTTTAATGCACATCTTACATTCCAATCTTTGTCAGATGGGGTCAACAAAAGGAGGACAGAGCAAGGGAAAGCTATGTTGCTATGATGCAAGACCACCATGACGACTTCCAGGTGAGGGCATCAGGGTTCATCATCAACCCAGAACTCCCCTGGATTGGAGCATCACCTGATGGTGTGGTTTCCTGCACTTGCCATGGAGATGGTGTTTTAGAGATAAAATGCCCCTTCAAAACCAGGAACTGCTCTCTCACTGAAAGCTGCAAGGATTCCTCATTCTGTCTTGGCATAGGAGAGGATGGGGTCATGGCACTGAGACACATCCACAAGTACATGTTTCAAGTGCAGGTACAAATGCACATTGCAGAGGTGAGTTATTGTGACTTCCTGGTGTGGACACCACAGGAAGTTTTCACCCAGCGAATTGTGTATGATCCTCTCTTCTTCCACGATGCTTACGGCAAAGTGGTGAATTTCATCAAAACTGGGGTGCTACCTGAGCTGCTGGGGAAATGGTATACAGCACCACGCCTTACTCCCACAGCCACAAAACAGCCACATGAAGCGGGATGCTACTGCGGTCAACCTGCAGGCACAGATGTCATAATTTGCACATCTGGAAACTGTAGGCGAAAGCACTTTCACAAGACCTGCCTTAAGTTGACCAGGGTACCTAAGACATGGAGATGTGTGGAGTGTAGAAAACAAGTTTAGTATTACCAGTCTGTGACAGGGGAGCCAATGGGATGGGAAAATGTATTATGCATGTATTGTAATTGCACATTTATTGTTACCACAATGTGACCATGTACAATAAACATCACAAGTGTTTGTATTTGAATGAATAATATTTTTTATTTGGGTTAGGGTTAGGGTTAGGGTTAAGTTCATACACATATATACATATATATATATATATATATTACACACACACACTTGATAGTTTACTTCACAAAACTAGTAGACACAATTTTACAGGAAACTCATAAGTAGGCTTGTATAACAAAACAAAGATTGAGATATATTTACATTTGTACACAATTGTGACACTAAGGAAAACAATGTTAGTGACACCCATGCTATTGCGAGGGGACAACAGATTGGCAAATGTTGCACAGAGCACAGCACACTCTGACCATCTTGTCGAGAGATGTAAGCTCTCCTGGAGTTGCAGTCTGGCAGAGAGAAATAGGTATTGTGCTTTGTAAAATGGTGTACTTGTTCCTCACAAGACCAATCACCCGTTCAACGTGAATTCGAACAGCTGCTATCCCCCTTGAATACTCAAGTTCACTTGGATGCAGTTGCTTTTTACCTCTAGTGAAGGCAGGTATTTTGAGATGAGCACTGTACAATCCCACAGCATCTCCTACTGTGAAACCTCGATCTGCTAGGACCAAATCACCAGGTAACAGATTTGCCAGGTAGCCACAGTTCTCTGTAATGTACCTGTCACTTGCTCGCCCTCCCCAGCCACGAGACACAAACGATATGACTCCCTGTGGAGTTATTGATATCAAGTACTTCGCAGTATTGTGGTGCTTGTATTGTGAATATGTTTGTGCTCGGGCTCTTAGGTTTTTAGGTCTTTCAATGAAAATTTCAAAGCAGTCTATTATGGATGTACAATTTCTGTAACTACTATTTTTGAAACACATGGGTAAACTAATTTGAATCTGTTCCTTACTGGGCCACAGTATGCATCTAGACAACCTATCATGCAAGACATTTAATGTACTGTCAAAAAATCGGCCTGCAGCAGGCTTTGACACATGAAATATAAATGAAACAAAGTGCAGTGGTAAATTCAGTCTCATTCTCATTAGAGTCATTAAAAAGCTTTGAAAGGGAGACAGTCCAGGTCCCACCTTGAGGAACTCTGACACAAAAGTGAAGACAACCATCAGCTTGGCAAAGGATGGAAGTCCAGTTAAGTCCTGCACCATGTCATCATTGTCCTTGAAGGTTTCCTGGCTGAAGGATAACTTGCTAACCTTTTCCCTGAGCTGATAAACCTCTGACCTCAGTGCAGTACACACTTCTGTCAGTTTCCTCACAGTTTCTTGGCAGGCTTCATTGGAGCATGGTACACTGCTCTCAGCATCGACTGTGGAGTTACAGTAGTTGTGATCAGCTGTCTGACCTCTACCCTCCTGAGCTGAGGTGTCATCACAGGGTGCCACAGGTCCAACATCATGCGTCCTTCTCTTTCTTTTGACAGCTTGGATTTGCTCAAATTTGCTGTAGCTATTTCTTTTTCTTTTGCGTTGCTCAGGTGTGAGATAATCAAACAAACTTGGCACATAGTCGGGGTGCAATGGATTCTCACTCTTCTGACCTACAGTGGTAGAATGAGATATAGTGACACATTAGATAGATACATAGATAGATAAATGTATAAATAAGCAGTATAATTGTAGTGCAAAGTAGAAATATAAGGTGCAAGTGAACAGATAAAACATATAAGGTGCTTTGAGACTGTATTATTATTATGACATGAGTTTCAGCTGTTATTGTACAGTGTGATGGCATGTGGCAGGAAAGATTTCCTGTATCTGTCCCTTAGACAGATTAATGAACCGTGTGTGAGACTAACAGGTGGGCTACGCTGGGTAAGTGAACGTTCGCAACGTGCAAAAAATAGTTTTAGAAAACTAGTTTCATCACATCTGATCATAGCAGAAGGTAATTGTTACATCAGACGCAACGCGAACGGAACACTTCAGTTACGTGCCCGGTGTAGCCTTGTTACATCTCTACCAGAAATAAGTAATGTTACTCGACCAAAAATCGAATAATGCAATATAGATGAGCGGAGATAAAATAATTGTGACTGATCTTATTTTGTGAATCACTGTCATCAACATTTTTGTGTGGCATGTCATTGTATCATCTCAGGTTTGATAGCTAACGTCAGTTAAGGAGTTAACTTACCCGAAATGAAGTGTTCATTGCACAGTCTGGAGTGTTCTGTCGGAGTCCAGTGATCCCTTTTAATGGCAGCTAACCACTTATGTCTCCTTTCTGTGTTTTTGGGAATGTAATAAAACGTATGTCCCGTTTTTTTTGACTTACTGTTATCACAGCCCACGGCACAGCAGACAGAAGGCATTTTTACCGTTTACTTTCGGTCACTGGGCGGTCCTAAAGATGGCGCCGGCTTTACGCTGTGACGTCACATGATACCCGTGTATACGTTAGGCGCGCGTCGGCTGCAACGCAACACTATAAGCTCCCCAGTCTCGTCTTTTTCGCCAGACGCGCCCGTCTCTGCTCAAATAGAGAAATAATCAGTTGACCCTCATTTTACATAAATAAGCCTACGAGCAGTAGCACACACACAGAGAGAGAGAGAGAGAGAGAGAGAGAGAGAGAGAGAGAGAGAGAGAGAGAGAGAGAGAGAGAGAG
>JAOPJL010029355.1:0-13370 GCA_027123545.1 Trisopterus esmarkii | reverse complement strand
GGAAGTCTGAAGATATGCTGCATGATTGACCAAATTAATATATTTTATTGTTCTTTTCTCTCCTCCTTTACATAGATTATGGATCAAGCATCTGGAAGTGTAAGTACTTATTTTCGATGCATAATAAGGTCGACTTTTTGTGCAAGCAATGGGACATAATAGAAATAGCATAAGTCTCAACAGGGCACTGCATGCTTTAATGTGTTGTATTGAGAGTAGAAGGTGTTGTGGATAAAACCGGCAATCTAATACTCTAATACGAGAGGTCGAGAAGGACTAGGTTTGAATGTTGAAGGCTTTATTACAACTTGCATAGAGTAGCCACAAAACCTGAGTTGGTTTGCGAAATAAACTAGGGCCCTCCTAGGGGTGTACGGTATAAGCGGTATAGAAAGTACAACGATTTGAATTTACGCTACGGTATGGATTTAAACATTACCGTGAAATCGGTGTGACCGGTAGACAGTGTTGTGTAACACATTACAAAGTAGGTAACGTGTAAATACAGTAACATAACTACTTTTTCATGTGAAAAGTAAAGTTACGCGTAACTACTAAAAATATGGTAACAAAACGTAGTTCCTTTTTCAATTTAGCGCAACATTTTCCCAGGGACAGATTGGACAGCGATACATACTGCCTTCTCAAGCAGTATGTTATTGCGAAAGCACGCAGGCGCAATAGTCCCTTCACAAGCTCTCATTCCACACCGTACGAGACAGTCCTTGAGACAAAAAAGGCCAGCGGTGGAACGAGATAACAAATGCTGTCACTGTCTACTTGTGTAAGGACATGCTTCCCTTTCAAAATGTTGATAGGAAGGGCTTAAAAGAAATGGTCAAAACACTCAATCCCAGGTACGCGTAACCTGCCCGCACACACTTCAGCATGATTGAGATGCCAAAACTATACTGCAAGGTCCGCGAGCAAGTGTAGAAAGAAATCCATACTATTAATCACTAGGGTTTTTCAGAGATGGAAGTAACTTGAAAAAAGATTTTGCATTTATTCTATGCAGTTTTGCTGCCTAACCAGTATTTTACCCCTTCAGAAGCATTATATCGAAATTAGAAGGTACAATTAACATACCGTGATACAACACCATTACCGTCTATGCCTCAAATCATACCGTGATATACATTTTCATCCATACCGTAAACATTTATCTTCCCGCCCCGTGTTCCCAATACAATCAAATACAATAATGCATCAAGAATTACATCAAAAATAGTTACATATTAAACATTGTACTTACATGAAGTTACAGATTACACATAAGTTATATGAAGTGAGGTCTTTGATTAAAATCTATCCATTGCCTTTTTTATTAACCTGATATTAAACCGACATGATTTACCACATGTGTATGAGAGATGAGCCTTGTAAAACCAACCTTTATTTAAACAGTAAAACATGCATTGAAATAGTTAACAATACTACTATGTGTTCCTGTGGTATAGATAATTATATTCATAAAGCTGGTGGTGTCTGACTTTAACAGGAGTATGTGCTAGTTAACTCCAACTTCTGAGTGGAGTCAACCAGTCCATACTCCCAGAATAAGCATCATGAAAACACAAGGAGGGGATACCACAGGAGGGCCTCTTCTTATCAAAGCCCTCCTCGTCCTCCCCCCTCACGGTGACGCGAACCAGACGTCTCTTTCAGGGGCCACTTATACGTAAATGAGGCAGTTGGGAACTGTCCGGCATCGTTTCACTATGGCGGAGACACCGTGAAGATACTATTGATGATAATAAATAGTCGTAGATTGTGATTTTTTAAAAGACTACTTTCACATACAATGTGGTTAGTATATGTATGGATGGTATCGATGGGCAGTGGTAACAAGTTTAGTATTTTTAACGATATTGATATCCAAAATGTACTTGACTATCTAACCTTATTTCTCAAAAATAGTCTGAAGAACACAATATTGAGGCAGCAGTGAGGAACCTGTTGAGCTGCATCAGGAGCGAGAGGGCCTCACCAGCACCTCCTGCTAGGGCCTCACCAGCACCTCCTGCTATGGCCTCACCAGCACCTCCTGCTTGGGCCTCACCAGCACCTCCTGCTAGGGCCTCACCAGCACCTCCTGCTTGGGCCTCACCAGCACCTCCTGCTTGGGCCTCACCAGCACCTCCTGCTTGGGCCTCACCAGCACCTCCTGCTGCCCCACTGGTTCCTCAAGGTGTTCGGCAGACATCCCAGATGGCCTTGCAGAGGTAATTTCAATGCATTGTCTTTTTATATCCAAACTTACAGTATAAGTGGTAGCTTATTATTTAACCTGGGTCCTTCATGAATTTTACTGTAACTTTGAACCATTACTTGGTTCTGTTGACAGTGCAGACATCATATCTATAACTTGGGGCCTAGTTGCAGTGTGTGTGTTTGGGAGAGAGATATATCAGATATAGAGACTAGGGGTGTCACAATACCAGAAATTTAGTAGTCGATACCAATACCAGTGAAATTCCACGATTCTCGATACCCAATTCGATACCACGGTCAAAAACAAAACAATAAATCCCATATACATACACTCATTTATAAAAAACATTTAAACATTACAAAAAACAGTGGCACTGGCATGTAGCCTTCAAGTAATGAATAAAAATAAAACAATATTAACATTACAAAAAAAGAACAGTGGCATGTAGCGTTCAAGTAATAATAATAAATACAATTTATTTAAAACATATTTATTTAAAACATAACTTCCAACCTAATATTAAGTAATATAACGTAGGTGGCATGGAAGACGGCACGTTTGCCGTCTTCCATGTTACCGTGTAGGTGTATATGCTGCCTACGTGACGTCCGGAGGAATTGCATCCTCGGTACCTATGGTACTAAGAAAAACGAGTACCGTCGCGTTTTTAGAATGTTGGTATCGACTTGGTTCCGAAGTAGCGGTTCTCGTGACATCCCTAATAGAGACTATATCAAGCCTGCTCTGTTGGTTCTTTTTTTAAAGTAGTCTGAGTTCTTGTAAAATGTTATATTAAAATATCTGCCAAATATCTGTCCATGGTTTATTTCAGAAACTTCCCAGCCGCCTTTGGTTGTGGCGGGAAAAGGAAGTATAAAACAGCTCACCAGCTCACCCCGCCACCATTATTTGTCAAATATGTGGAGCTGCAATTTTGCCTCTTGGAAGGCAACGACGAACATACACCAAAGGATGAAGTCGTCCTCCTACAGGCAGGTCTTGGCAGGAGGACAGTAAACATCAGTGAAAATGCCAACCATGAAGATGTAAGCTTTTAGTAACTATGAATATCATTGACGTTTTTATTGGTCTATCTATCTAGATTCCATACCATTGTATCCTATCTTTGGTGTGATTTCATAACACTGTCTATGTCTACATGACCAACTTCTATAGATAAACAGAGCTCTCCAGGAGGAATACCCCAAAATGAGGGGACTAAGTGGAGGGTGGCTTTTTAAAAAGTCTGCAGGTGAGATGATAATTTAATAACTATGTAATTACCTACTGCTTATTATAGGGCTCTTCTACTATACTGGCTCCTCTAATACTAGTAGATGGTGGCCACCCTACCCATCATTGAACCTGAGTTTCAAGTGTACCAAACATGACACTTGATCACAATGCCAGGGACAGTATGGTAGACAGACTTCATACTCAACTCTAGTGACGAGGCACTCCATACAAGTGGACACTTCCAGTCTTTCTACATTCTAATATATATCCATTTATGTACTACTTTCACTGGCAAGGGTTCTGATTCACAATGCTTCTGATTCACATCTTTCATATCGCTTGGCAAGTAGTCCTTTGGGTTTCACATTTGAACTTTATTTAAAGTGAAATCACTTGGACATGGTCATGAACATCAAATACATTTCATTAGTATTATGACGGTTCTCATTAAGTGTTATTTGTTTTTTGTGATCCAACAGTCATAAGTATTAATAAAGTGTATTTGATGTTCATGAACGATGTCATGTCATAGTTAAGACAGTATCATGGCACCCTTATATTGGTATCTTCAAGTGAAGTGTAACCGAATGTTTGAAGTTTAATGTGTTTGGTGACACTTGTGTTTTTTGGAAACTACAAAACAAATACATTTTGTAAAATTTCATCTTCTTGTTAAGGTTATATCGCGGAATGTATGCTCTGGGATTACCTCACATACATTTTCGAACTTTGTGTGAATGCAAGTTATCTGATGAGCATACTCCTAGGTTACGGTTGTTGCCGACAAGTAATTTTTCTTTAACATTCAGTTGTACCACCACAAATTCATCATTAGCTGCCTTGTACTATTTTATGTGAAGCTAATTTTTAACATTGTTTTTTGTTTAATTCTGTCACCGGGAATGCTCTTTTATACCCTGTCAATCAGCCTCCCTTACAAAGTAATTTGAAAAATGATATTCTATTCTGTTAAGGTGGCAGTGGCCAAAGAAAAATTACACCCCTACCCCAGGGGACAGAGGGGTACACGGGGAAAATCCTTAAAACATCATCCAACAGTGGAAAGTACGTTTTATATATAGCACCACTCCAGGAGAGCCTGGATCTGACACCATTGCCCCATGCTTCTGTGGAATTCCTGAAGATGCCAAAGCACCCCTGCATGGCATGTGGGAGTGAGATTGCCCTTCCGCTCCTTTCACACCATATTAAATTCTGCAATGTAAGTCTTTCTTTTTTTTCTTTTTTTAAGAAAATACTATCAGCAGCAAAATGAAATCCTAATTCACTTTTGGTGCGTTAACTGTGTGCGTTAACTACACTATGGTACAAAGTGCTTTTACTTTTGTGTTTTGTATTATTTCAGAAAGATGAGCCCGACCTTGCGGACGACGATGACGACGACACCACCAATGACGATGCTGCCTACGCCGCCGACAATGACGATTCCGCCACCGAAGATCAAACTGATGACGTTATTGCCATGGTAAGCTTCCACTGATGTTTTAGTTTCATACATAATAACGCAATTCAGTAAAATAATACAAATTGTTGTTTGATTAAAATACACATCAGCATTACATTGACAACATTACTTTTGTTTAATAATACACTTATTTATGACCCTTTGTCTTTTAGCAATCATGTCCAATTTGTGGCCAGGACTTTGCTGTCGACTTCTTGCCTATTCATGCAGCAGGGTGTAATGAAAGGTATTGAAGGCTTGAGTACGAGAAATGTCATGATTCAATGTATGGCTTTGCCCATGTAATTGTACATTTTAGTGTATTTCTGTGTCACTTGTTTGGTTGTTTATTTGTGGTTCTATCATCCCTAGAGTGCACTTTATTTATAGTTTTCTATTGATCTCTACATGATAAGGCCCGAAGAACCATTGCCTTCAACCTCCACCCAGCCTCAAATCCAGGGCAGACCTGAAGGAGTGCAGGACAGAGCTGAAGGAGTGGATGATAGCGGTGATAATCATTTTCTACATTTTACAGTGACAGTAAATATGATTTGGCTCAATGTATAAGTCCTATGAATTAATGTTTTTTCCAATTTTCAGCCTGGAGGAACATTGCTGATGTGCGTATGGCGGCAGATGTTTACAGACAGGCACTTTTGCTGGCCAAAGAAGATGAGCGCATCTTAAGGGTCAAGCTAGACATGGCCGAAGATGAGGAGGACAGAGAGGGCCAGATCATCAATTTTTACAAGGCCCCAAACATTGATTGGGCAAGACCTTTTCAGGCCAAATTACAGGGTAAAGTCAGAATCAAATTGCCTTTTGTTGTAATTGCATCTAAAATACAACGAAATTGGAGAACTACATTGAAAACACATCGTCACAATAAAAACAGTTATGGGTTGATATAGATAGAATAGAATATAATGCCTTTACAGACCTTTAGGTGCCACAAACACATCTGAAAATTACCCTACATTGCCAATGTTCCGCCCATCCATCCCAATGGCAAAAAACAGGGATAACAATAAATGAGCAATGGAACCATTTCTAATTACATTTGTTGCCAAGGAATGTCCTATTTATAAAACGAATCCTTGTGTTTTCAGGGGATATCGCCATTGGAGATGGGGTGACAAGGCACTTCCTGAGCCTGGTCATCCACAAGCTCGAGCATGGCTTTAGGATCAATGTTGGTAAGTTCTAGGTTCTCTAGACAAGTTTGCATTTCTTGGTATCTTGCAAGGATTTCATGGCTCAGTAATTGCTGGATTTAATGTGTATTGCATCAATCAAATTTCTTCATTTGAAATGTAATGTCTTTCCCCCATATTATCTATATGCCAAAGCGACCAAAAACAAAATCAGTATGGTCTTGCTGGGCTTCATTTTTTCTTACACATAATTATTTTTTTGCCTTTCTGGACTGACCCAATGATATTTAATAGTATCAATAAACACTGGCATTCTGTCTGGTTTTCATTTTCTTTAGGAAATTCATGTGGTACCATGCTATTTGAGGGGCAGTCCGGTCACCTTGTCCCCTCTAATAGTAAAGTGTTAGTACAAAACGACATGTACATAATGGCTGGGCGGATGATAGGGCACGCCTTCCTCCATAGTGGCCCACGCCTGACAGGACTTAGCCCGGCTGTGAAACATGTCCTGGCTGGTGGCACCCCACAAACAGCCACCATTGCGTTAGAAGATATCACAGACATCGATGTACGAGAAACACTTGGACCAGTAAGTAAAGGGGAGTGCACAACACATAGCTTAACTGTTGTCATTTCATTAATGTGCTGGCAAATGCCAGGGTGCTTGTCAATCTCATTAGAGATACAGTGTGTTTGGAGAAGTAAACTGAACTTCCAGGGACCAAATTGTAATATATTGATATAGCACACAAGATTTTGCTGATTTCGTACTTTTCTGTCAAAGCTTCACGAAGTCTGTGAAAAAAATGGCAACCTTACATCCCTGTCCCTGGAGCAAAAGGATGCCATTAATACGCTGGCCATTGAAATGGATTATCCAATATTGAAAGAGGCCAACCGCTCTTGGCTGCTGCACAATATACTCCAGGATGTGGTAAGTCCACATTTACAGCAATGTTGTACAGCACTGTTGTTCAATGTATGAAACCTAATTTAGACTCATGTATACTCGTGTATACTTCCTTTCGTACTGAGCAGGATTACAACTCATCATCAGTTGGGTAAAAATAACCTGTCTCAGGACGGTCTAGGGTGAGGGTGCGTCATCCAAAAGCATTAAGCCTAAATAAACTCTGATCATTAAAGGTTTTTGGACGGATAAAAAAGCAGCTCAAGCAGCTCAAAGAAGGTCTGAAAGAGACCAATGTTCTTAACTGGATGGAAGCAAGACCTGATGCTGTCAAAGAAGTGTTCCCATCGCAGGCAGAGGCTACATGTAGTCCAGAGGTATTAACTCTAATTTTTCTACTTATGTGTAATATTACAATTAATATTTAATCATTACAGATGTATTAAGTGCTAATGAATTGTATGAATAACAAAATCGAAACGGTAGTAAGTAATGCTCATTCTGTTTTCTTTGGTTGTTGTAGGTTGTTCTAGAATTAATTCAGTGGCCCCAAGAAGTTGAGGGCCAGGAACAAAATAGAATAAAGGAGTTCCTCTTACAGTTCATCCGCACAGGTATGATTACAGCATGTTGATGTTCCAACCACGTTATGAAGTTAATGAACTGCCACAACATGAGGAAAATCTGTAGAGTACTGTTAGCTTTATGTGTTATTAGACTACTGTCTCTTGCCACACTGTCCAGTGTCCTGCAACACTGCCTCATGCTACTTGTCAGCTGTCTCTAGACACTGCCCTGTGCCATTTGCACACTGCCCCTGCTACACATTAGAACTTAGATCGGGCCCAAAAAATCAAGGCTGACCCTAGCCCGTTGCACGTTGTGTCCGAGACCGGCCCGGCCCGACACATTAACTGTAATTATGAGCATAAGCCTGATTTAAACACAACAATTTTATTAATACGTGGGTTGTTATAACTGACAATCTTAACTAAAATTCAGTTGTTTGAAAAACAGAAATGTGTTTAGAATTATCTTAATGAACGAAGAATGTTGTCACTGCCCACGACTTGGTTAAAAATGGTTCCATACCTTCGACTTTCCTCCAAACTTGTTTGAAGTTAATTCTCCTGTTTTTATTTCTTTCTTTACATCTTCAAGCTCCATGTTGCACTTAAGCTACTAGCACACACTATACAGCACAGCATGCCGGCCTAGTGTGATCGTGCGTGCGAGTGTTGGAGACGTTGTGTGCTGCAAGTGCTGCGGTTTTTTTAACTGTAGCGAACTAGTGCAATTCTGACTAAAATATTATGCAACGAGTAATAAATAATAAATAATGCAACGCGTTATTAAGGAATTTGTGTTTTTTTCTTCTGTTTTTAACATGCAGTCTCCCAGGACAAGCTTAAAGAGCTACTTAAGTTCTGGGTCGGGTGGGAGATCCCGATGTGTGACATGAAGGTGGAGGTGGTGGATAACCCTTACCCAGGGGCATCCACGTGCTTCCGCACACTCCGCCTACCGTCTCACTATGAGACCTATGACGAATTTAGTCAAAGCTTGGAAATGTGCGTTGGCACCGTTGAGTTCGGGTTCGGGTTACTATGATGAGTCTGAGTGTGTTAGCAGTGACTGCTCAAGTGCTGTTGCACACAAAAAGTCACATTTGTTAAATTCATTGCAAGTTTTCATTGTTTAATTGTTTTCATTGTTTGTTCATTGTACTCATTCCTGCACAGTAAAAGTGTGAAACTGCAGTGTAACCGTGTGGTGATTTAAGGGAAGCACGCATGTAGACATCCGTAGTCTAGGACGGACTTAACTAAGCAAGTGAATCAGCACCTGTTCCTGAGTAAAAGATTCCATTTTAACCTTTGTGAGCTCAAGCACCTTTTTGTAATGATAGTTTTGTCATACGATACATACAACTTTATTGTCAGTACATGCAGGTAAACAAGCACAGGAGTGACAGGAAAGACAAGTATGTAAGACTGCTCTTTGTAGATTTCACCTCAGCTTTCAACACAATAATCCCAGACATTCTTATTAATAAACTCTTGGGCCTACACCAGGGTTTTTCAAAGTGGGTGCCGTGACGCATGCTCAGGGGTGCCGCGGAATGGTAAAATAATAATAATAATAATATAAATTTCAATAATATCAAATTGCTTTGAAGTGAAAACAATATATTGTATGATTCTTCGTCTAGCAGTTGTGGAAAAGACATAACGAGAAAGACTATGACGCCTATGTGACGTCACCCCATAACACGGCGCAACCCGGTATCACGCCAAGGCGTGAAATAGATACGTTGGTCCACATCGCTAGGCGTGTTCAGTGTCACGCTTTGCCTCACCAAAGCGTGAGGAGTACACGTTTTCTTCTCCATTCTAAATGAATGGAGGAATAGCACGACGGGAAATGCAATATTTTAGGACAGATACACCATTAATCGTGTTTCTAATGACATTTCCAGTGAGAAATATACTTTTCCCTTGCATAATCTTCAGTAAGTGAATGTGTATGATCTTTATTAATCTTTATCTGAATGGGAAATGCAATATTTTAGGACCGATTCACCATTAAACGTGTTTCTAATGACATTTCTACCGAGAAATATACTTTTAACTCGCATAATCTTCAGTCAGTGATTGTGTCTGATCTTTAGTTTTATGGTTATTAGGACGATTTTATCGACTCGCTCGCATGTTTCAACGACGTCAGGTTGCTAGGGACGCTGCTTTCGCTAAACTAGCAGCTCACGTGTTTTCTGCGGTCGTGTTATTAAACCGTTACTTTATGTAACTTTTAAGACGTCGTATCGACCTCCATGACCAACGTCGATTAGACCTCTGATCGACGTCGAAATGTTTGCTGGGATATGGAAAAATGTCAGCTGACAATATATCAAAGCAGGTTTTGGAGATGTTTTGGGCGAAATGTTATTTGTTTTCTTCCAGAAGCAATCAAAATTACATTACGTGTAATTTTACATTATTAAACATTACGCTATGGAGGGATGTATTCAAAAACTTTAGAATACATACAGAAGGTGACATGCTTAAATTCAGTTGGTATTCTGGCCTGCCAGTCTGATCCACATTACACACTTTTTCTTGTCCCGCTGTGGCTTGGGAAAAGGGATGAAATATACCGCATTCTGCGGCTTCTTGGGATACCGACTGTCCGTGTTACATGTAGGCCCTACCCCAAAGCACATCGTTTGACCATGTTTATTTATTTTTTTACACAAACATAAATCCACCATTAAATTGTATTATAATAATAATAATTAATTGAATTTATTTAGCGCTTTTCAAGACACTCAAAGCGCTTTAAAGTGAAGGGGGGACCTCACTAACCACCACCTCACTATGCCTCCTTCCTGTTTTCAATGGAGTTGTCCGAGTATAGTTGAGGATGGAATGTCAGGTTTTGTTGCTACTCTATGCAAGTTGTAATAAAGCCTTGAACATTCAAACCTAGTCCTTCTCGACCTCTCGTATTGTGAGTTTTTATCCACAACACTAGGTGCACCAGTGTAGCCACTGCATCTTCTGTGCTGCCCCCTTGTTTAAACTTCATACGTCTGTCATCCAGTGAAATACATAAGGCATTTCATAATGACATGTTCTCCAAACATTCCAAGGCAAGATTTTAATCAAAAATTTAACAGTTTATTCAAAAACAAGTAGACATAATGACTTAGATATATCCTAAGCTTTGCATGTACTGCACTGCATGCATATATATGTCCACCCCCATGCATGTGGACGGTGCCAGTGGGTCCACTGCTGCATGAAGTCCCGCAAGTTCTTCAGACCCGAGAGGGTAGTCACTCTCGGGCACATGGACACCACAGTTAGGATCCGGTATGAGGCCACTGTCCTCCCAGTCGATCTGAGGAATGTGTAAATCCTGCAGGAAAAGTTGTAAATTAGCTAAAGTGAACCGAAACAAACCTGCTTGCTAGGGATTAGATTTCACTCAGTGGGCAAGGGTCGACACACCTTGAAAGCCACCTGCATGTGCCCAGAATACTATAATCATTATAATATAATCACAATCTCTTATCTGGCATGGGGAATGATGTTAGCCAGGCTAATTATTAATGCATTTATTATTATAACTGCAAGATGATGTTGATCAAAGAGCATTTGACATGTACCTCATCAATGTGGTCTTCTGAGTTGTGGTATTGGCCTAAGAACCACAGTTGATTGGGAGTGCGATTTCCCTCTGTTGACAGAGGGTGATTGTCCCAGCCATCCCTGAATTCATCCAGTCTGGCTTGCAAACGTGGAATGAAAACATAGTGACAACAGAAGAGGTTGAGATTGCTAGACAAATCCAGCAGGCCATCCTCCTCTGCCTGGTGCAGGGCACTGTAGAAAAAGCCTGTCACTGCTGTGAAGACATCCCGCCAGAGCCTTTCAATTCTGTTGTAAGCACATGAAATAAAAGTTGGCTTCAGTTTTAAATAACAGCGAAATTCCCTATTATCACAGCATATTGATACAAGAGCAGTTGGCTATAAGGTATAGACAATTCACAGATTTTTTAACTTAATATCTTACCAGCCACATAGACATGAGATGTGCATGTACTGTACAGTACTGTAGTGTGTTTGTGTGTGTGTGTCTGTGCTTGTATGCTTTTGCACATGAGCTGTCTCATTTACCGCTGATTATGGACACTTTTCCCAGCAATAAAGCTGCCTCTTTCTGCTCCTCGTATGTCAAACATCAGTCGGGCCACATCAATGTTTTCGACCCCTTGGTCTCCCCTCACCCTAGGGTAATGAATGGGACAGAGTAGTTAAAGATAAAGCCATTCATGCGATATAAATGAAGGAGGGGGATGTGAATATGTATCTACAAAGACAACCTACCTTTGAGGCAAACCAAATTTCTCTACGGCTTCGGAGAAGAAGGACAGGTTTGTTGATGCTTTGTTGTTGTTTGCAGCCTTCAAGTACATTATCTAAGAGTAGGTACAGAAGTACAGATGGGCTACAATCAATTGTAACATCTCTACAATCAATCTTTAGGTCCCAGTCAATGGTAATGCATTTTCTGGACAACTTTTCGCTTGGCTTTGGCAATACATATTTCCAGAATAGTGTGATAATTATAGCAACAATCTAATAGTCTAACAATAACTTTTGGCATTATTGTGCTGCTGTTAATAAACAGGTATAACCAAAAGGAAAATCAAATGATAATTACCTTCCTTGAGAAGCCATCGATACCGCCAAAAATGACAATGTTGTACCTAAGTTGAGAGGGTAAGAAAAGGGAGTAACCATTTTATTTCATACATTGTGAATCACAACAACAAAGGGGCTGTATTTGAAAACACAACCAACCTGATTAGCTTGTGGTTGGTGTCTATATGCACCAGTGATCTGGGCCCTGGAACAGAGTATGTCCTGCGAACTATGCAACCCAACTGGGTTATTCGTGAGACAATCCCTGCTGTGTCCACTTGATGCATAGATGCACGTACCCTTGCCCACTGAACTCTATGTCCTCTTGCAGTTAACAGGCCCAACATTCTTCTGTATCCAGCATTTTGGTTTCGGGAAAGGATGTCGCGAACCACATCATTAAGTTCAGCATCACTCAACTGACTGTACATCTGTCTCATGGAAAGATTCCAGTCTGTCATGCGCCTGTGCAAGGTCCACCTTGACACCCCAAACAGCGTCGCAATGCAGCTTACTGACTGTCCCATTTCCAAAAGCTGACACACATGGTCCCTCTCAATTATAAAACGGGGGCGGCCAAAATCTCCCCTCTCCATGTGAACGATCCTCTGAAACTGAGTAGGATTTTGGTCTGAGACCAGACGGTGCAGCTCAACAAGGAGATCATACACTGCCTGAGGAACTTCAATCTGGCTTGACAATGCTGACATCATGACCATCTCCTGGGTACACATAAACTGAAGATAATCTCTGTCAAGAGGGGCCCGAAGTAAGCAATTGACAAGCTTATCTTCCAGTCTGCCCAACAAATGATCGAGAACTGTGTCCTAGGAAACAAAAAGGAAAAAAAAAAAGTTGTGTTATGCAAAAATGAAAATGGGATATGTACTATTGAAATGTTTCCCATACTGTATACATTGGGATGACCAAGTTTGTCTGTTCACAGAACTGTGACATCAAGATAAGCAGGATAATAAATATGTGCATAGCAACAGCAAATATGTGCATGCCATTTTGAATAATGTTGTTTTCTATAATAAATTGCTTATTATGCATCGAAAATAAGTACTTACACTTCCAGATGCTTGATCCATTATCTATGTAAAGGAGGAGAGAAAAGAACAATAAAATATATTAATTTGGTCAATCATGCAGCATATCTTCAGACTTCC
>JAOPJL010028264.1:0-13398 GCA_027123545.1 Trisopterus esmarkii | reverse complement strand
GACAGTGTACTAGCGGTGCGAGAAAGGTTCCGCATTTTTCCACAGCCGTCAAAACTTTTGACCGCTTTGATGTGGTGCTTGGGGTGGCCAATGGGGTGGCCGAGATTCTACGGGGGGTGGCCGTGGCCACCCCCTGGCTCCGCCAATGTATTGCCAGTCACCAGTTCAACTGGATTCATCAGGTGCGGCAATTCAGGAACATCAAAGAGAACCTTAAAAGCAATGAGATGGTCTTGCACATTGATTTCTCAGAGAATTATGCCTGTAAACTGAACACTGAGATTCAGGCCTTTCACTTTGGTGGTAATAGGCAGCAGGCAACGATACACACTGGAGTTGCTTACTCAGTCAAAGGCTCCCAGTGCTATGCCACATTTTCGAAGTCCCTGAGGCATGACGAAAGAGCAGTGTGGGCACACATGAAGCCAGTCGTAGATGATTTCCGGAAAAGACAAGACCATACAATCGACACTCTTCACGTCCTGAGTGATGGCCCAGCAACTCAGTATCGTAATCGATCAAACTGCTTCCTAATGAGTAGTGTTCCCTATACATGGGGATTCAAGCGGGTCACCTGGAACTACTCGGAGCGTTCTCATGGCAAGGGTGCCCCTGATGGTGTTGGAGGAGTGTTGAAGCGTAAGGCAGACATGCACGTCCTTGGAGGCAGTGACCTTCAAACCCCAAGGGATCTGTTTGACTATTTACAGCAGAGCACTGAAAATGTCACAGTCAAGTGGATCGAAGAAGAACACATATCTGCCATGGATGAAATGCTCCCTTCTTCAGTGCCTCCAGTCACTGGAATCAGCAGTACACATCAAGTTCTGTCTTTTTCCCCAGGAAACATATTTTACAGAGGTCTAAGCTGTTTCTGCAAGTACCCAGTGATCTGCACTTGCCACAAGCTGAAAAAACTTGAGTTTGACCATGTCTCTCCTACCGAGGTGCCCCCTTCCCAGTCAGCTGACCATGTCTCTCCTACTGATGTGCCCTGTGCCCAATCAAGCCACCATAGCTCACCCATTGAAGAGTCCCAAGATGAAGAGGGAAAGGAAAAGTACATGGAGGGACAGTTTGTCATTGTAAAGTATGATGCCAAACCGTATGTAGGACAGATCATGGGGATAGGTGGGAAGCAGCTGCAGGTGAACTGCATGAAACAAGTTGGAAACAAAAATGCATTTGTTTGGCCAAACAAATCAGATTGCATTTTCTATCATCCCAGTGAAATTGCCTGTGGAATATCAGAACCGAAACCATGCAGTCGATTTGCCACACTCCTGAAGTACGACTGGCTTACTTATAATGAAGTGTGAACACAAACAGACATTAAGAGACAGACGTAATTAACTTGTGCTATTGTTGCAACCAAAATGAATTTAGATGCTATTTTATTAGAATGTTTCAAATAAATGTTTGAAAGGAATGTTTCAAATAAATGTTTAGAATAAATTTCATTCAATGTTTGAAATTAATGTTAAAAACTGTTTTAAGTTGAATTTTTTAAATTCCTGTTATTTGCAAATGTGTCAAATGAATTTTTCAAATGAAATGTTTATGAAATCAGAATTAACTTCACTGTTTATCAACCTCACTGTTCTGTCATTGTTTTAATATTAAATACACTTTTTCTCGTTGCCAAATTGTGTTTTGGTTCATCCTATCATTTGGTGTGACTATATCATTTGGTGTGACATTTAGAAATTATGAGAATAAAAAGACTTAGTTACTGATGATTCTTGAAAAACTCACTGAAACACAAGGGAAATAGTAAAAGCTAAGGTGACAAGAATTGTGTAAGATTTATAATAGGATTTCTTGGAATTAATGTAAAATATGTCAAAAGACTGAAGGCAGATGTCTTACATTGGGCGATTGAAGAAAAAAAAGAAGCAAAATATAATGTATTTGTGTGAGGTAGTGCTGAATCTGAATATATTAATGATGAAGAATTATGATGAAGCCAGTATACCTAAGAAATGTATACCCCATTTTAATTTAAATACAAAAAATGTCTTGTCACACCATATGACAATATTGGGCACAAACTCAACTAATTGGTGAATAAATACAGCTTTCAATGATAAATATCAAAGAACACATACATGTTGTGAAATATAAGAATCATTACAATGCAACTCAATAATTCACATGTCTTATATTTGAATATTTATTTTCAACAATTATTTCAGGCTTATATGTCATCCACCCTGCTGAGCACTTTTTGAGTTTGGTTCCTCAAATGGAAAGACTGACCCCCAGGAACCAAACAAAAGCAAAAATCAGCTTCCTCGTAGTGTTGGATGAACTGTAAACCTCCCAAGAGAGACATGTGCCATATGCTGTCCCACCCCAGCCATATCAGAGACATTGGGAGGCAAGACCCACATTTGTTGCCCACCAACCCTATGGGTCAATGGGAGGGCCATCCTCGGAGCAGGATCCACGTTATGAGGGATTGTGAGCGAGCCACGTGCCCCACATGGTATTGTGTTCTGGTTATTCAACCAGTGAAGTTGTTTTTTTTAAGGAGACCTGGCACATTATTTCTTTCATTTATTTTTGGAGCGGCTTGTTCATTTAGTTTTACCATAATGTGACTGCAAGCTTTTGTTTTGGTTCGATGGGACGTCTGTAATTTGTCGCCATCTCTGTAATATCAGGGCCCATTAGGGAGAGAATTTGATCCATCTCAGTTGCAGTCGTCCTTAAGTATTTGCGGTGCCTTTTAGGATCAGCTCAGAGCTCCTAGACCAGATTGTGGTATAGAGTTACGGATGTTGACGTTGTTGGGGACAGGAAAACGCGGGCACCACCATTGTGGCAGTATTCGGCAGACTGGCAGACTGTTGTGGACTGTTGTGGTGGACATGGTCGATAACTGTTGTGCACTAGGTTGCACAAATAAACAAGGCAAAAATAAATGTACGTCGTTTTAACGCATTCCTAAAGATGCGGAGATGCGAGCTAAGTGGATCAGCGCCATTAAAAGAGCTAGGAACAAGCAAAACAAGACTGAAAGATGGGACCCCCGGCTGTTGGATTCCGCTTGTGCAGCGATCACTTCATATCAGGTAAATTACTGAATACAAAGCTTAGCAGGCTACTAACATAAGTATCTTCATTATTTAATAGGCTATAATTGTGGTTTATAATCAGTTTATTACTATATAGCTAGTTGAATTATAGTATACAATTCATGGGGCTAACAATGTCATGTTTTGTAGCTGCTAAGCTAGCAAGTGCTAACGTAGTAAACAAACCCAAGTTCGACACTGAAATGTTTCTATTTATTTTGTAGGGAGAAAGAGTGATAATCCCTTCAGTCCGGACTTTGTTCCATCTATTTTCAACTACGTTCCATCTCCAGAGAAGAGGAAAAGAAAAATGAGACTGGAGGTTTTCAACAGACGACAGAAAGCAAAGCTACAGAAGATAGAGCAGACAAAGCTATCTGCGAAAGCCATCCCTCCCAGGTGAATATTTAAGTCCCTAACCTGTTCAACCCCACTTCCATGGACTTGGTAAAATTATAAACCAAAAAGTTTTTGTACAATTCATTGTAGGTTGAATTGTGACCCAATGAGCTAAAAACCATAACATCTGAGACTGGTTTGCAATCATCACACACCTCTACCGACTTTCATTTGGCAGCCACTGACTATGCATGTGATTGTCACTGTCATTGTCAATATCCCTGTCGGGCCCGGTGTGGGTACCAAATGTGTTCGGCTACCGAATGTGTTCGGGGTCCTGCGCTTACAGATGACGTATCGACACTTGACGTATCGACACAAGCCAACGGACAAAACCCGGAAGGGTTGTTTATAAACGGTGCTCAATCAGTTTTGGTCTTGATTTCATTGAACGGAGCCCGTTCTCTCACAAAGCCATTGGAAACAAGTCTAAAAGCACTGATGAATGCATATTTTTCACATATGTTAAAGTAAGGATTGCCATTGTTAAAGTTAGATAATAAGACAGTATTTTCTGTAATGATAAGAGTACACAATACATTTTCTAGTTTCTATTAACTGAAAATGAAGAACTTGGACAGGCATATGATTGATGAGATTTTATTTGCTCATACAAAACAGAATAAATAAGACAATACATACAACTGAGGAACAGCTAAATGTAAATCCATAAAAGATGGCATGTTTAGATCCCATGGTGAATTGAGGATGAATTCATGAATGTGTTCATATTAGATATTCATCCTATTCCTTGAAAATTGATTTTTCTTTAAGATTTTCCAGATGTTCAATGAATTGTATCCTTGCCTATACAACTAATAACAATAAAAAAAATGTAACATTTCCTCGTTTCCACTAGGGGTATCTTTGCTCTATAATTTAACAAACATCTGTAAAATAGTAAAAATTTCAAGTTAGGCCTATAAGAATGTATATAATGTGTTACCACATTCATGAATATATCCTCAATTGGCCGTGGGATCAAAACATGCTGTTTTTTATGGATTTACTATTAGAATGCCATCTGAAAGAAGCAGTTCCAAACGCAATGGGGCGTTTAAAGCTTTTTGCAAAAGGCTACAGCAATTTCAATATCGAAAATTATGTAAATTGATTATAACACATCCCCATATATGCCCATTTGGTTTCCACTACCACAAAAACATATGGGATGTAAAGTGTTTAATTCTTTATCAATGTCCTTTAAAGAGCTAAAGAAAGCAGTCGATGAGTTTTAATAATTTAATAATTACAGCACCAGTGAAGTAAAAACAATTACCTCCGAAATGAAGCACCGGTCGGACTTCTCAGACTGAACCTTTGAAGGATAAATAAACTCTTATTGTTCAATTACATAAAAAAAAAGCTTAGTATGGATAAACGATGTACAGACAGATTGATATTGATATATATGCATGTATGTTCAAAACTGCATTTCTTCAAGCATGTTATGTTCAGTCTTTCTGGCCTTTGGGACCCTAAACACTGGCTCCAGCAACCCTGCGAGCAATGCTCGGGCCTCCTTGGTCCAGTATGCAAGCCTCGTTCCGTGGCTTTTGAGTGAGATAGTAACATAATAGTTAAACCTATTTATAAAAAAAATGTATTTAAGAAATTACTTTTAAAGTTCTGTCATACCCATCGATCTGGAAACGTTCCATCAGGGAAATGCACCACCATTTCCTGATGTCTGCCATGTCCAGCTAAAAGTAATGGAAGAATATATGCATTAGGTTGAGTACTAATTGTCATTTTCAGCCAATAATCAGTACTTTATAACTTCTCTGCTCAACATTAAACATTTTGCATTCAAGTCACTGTTTCAAGTAAAGTCTCCATAACTCAATGTTAAAAAGAAACAACACAGTGGTGTTGGTTTTATGTCTCCTTTCTCCCATAAATAAAATGCTGACCTCGGTGAAAAGAAGTGGAGCATCCGTGCATATGCAGAATGCATACTGTAAAAGGGAAACATATGAAGTTATGACAGTGTCAAAGGATACAAACACACCTTAAATAGAGACTACATAAGATATTTACCATCAGCATGAGGACACCACAGTAATTGCCAGTGGTTTGGCATGGGCAAGGCAATATTCACTGTGACATGGGCTAAAGGAAAATAAAAACATGCATATGCAAGTGCATGAAATACTAAAGAACTGTACCTTGATGTCTCTGCCAAGCGTAGTTCTCCACTGGCCTGGGGAAATGCGTTGTGCTAGGTCTCTGTCAAGATCAATCATAATTATACTGGTATAAGTTTCACTTTTTAGGTTTTCCTTACATTCAGAAATACCATTGCAAGCAAAAATAGCATTTATAGCCACTGAACAGGGCTAACCTTGAAAATGGCCTTTGAACGAGGCTTGATTATATTTCATAGTATCCGGTTACTATGAAATCTGTACAATATTCACAAAAAGCCACAGAACAGGGCTGATAGCTGTCCTTATGTTACAAAACCTAAAAATGTCCTGGTAACCACTGTCACCAAAGCCTTCAGGTTCTAGAGAGTCCAGCAAAATGAGCTCCCTATCTGCTGGTTTCATGACCTGTAAACCATTCACAAACTGTTCATAATTAGGAATGAAAACATATACCAAAACTGCAGCTAATTTTTACTTCACCGGTTGAGATGATCTATAATAGACTCACGCAAAGTAGATAGTGGTCTGCTTTCCCTGGCTGTCGGCTCCAGGCGGGGAGGATGATTAGGTCCTTCTGCAGCAGGTCACCCTAGCAATTTGAACACATTCTTGGGCATTTACTGTTGGTCAGTCTCAAGCAACACAGAAGCTTGCAGGAAATAATGACGTAGTGGAAGACCAGCCATAGGGTCCACTGTTTTGGATTTCCATGTTGGAACCAAATAGGTATCCACAACGTGGATGTCTTTTCCCTGTATTGATTGAGATTAAATATTCATAGTAATTAGTGCACCACCAAGGGGAAACCTCAATACAAAACTGTTAAAATGATTTGGAAAAAAAGACAATGTTTCACAGGTCAACGAATGACAACGCCTCACATGTCTTCGGGCGGCCTCCGCCACAAGTTTAAAACATGCGTTTCCATCTGAAAAAAAAGAGTAACAAAATGTACTTTTGAAATCATTTCTAACAAAAATTTCCTACATGTTAAAGCTTCACTATGCCGACTCCATGTTCCTCGGAAGGCCCAAGCTCCAAAAATCTTCCCTGGTCAGGCAGACATCCCCCTCCTTGACAAGCATTTCCCCTCCAGGTCTGCTTATGTCAAGTGCATAGTTCAGCTACAAATGAAAGATTGCAAAACATACTTTAAACCAGAAAAGAAAACATTGAAAAAATATCCCCTCCATAATTGTGTAAAAAGTAGACATCTATACCAGCATGTCCTGAACAGGATGTCTTGTTTTTAAATAGACCACTCCAGTGGAGGCATACTTGTGGTCAGTGACACATTGGGTCGGGACAGCATGCTCAGGCTTGCAGGAGTCTAATGAGAGGGATAATGTACTGTGCAAGAAAGTGTATTTGGAATGGAGATTCAAAGTGTCCTCATATTAAGAATTATAATACCTCTGAATGTAGGCCTAACGAAAGGCTTCAGCTGAGAAACATTTGGCTTCTGTTTAAGCTCAACACCTGTCTTGCTGGTCAGAGTCGCCACACCCTTGGAGGACAAGGAGGAAATTATGTAAGGCCCAGACCAGTTGTCCTCTAGTTTTCCCCCTTTCCGACCCTGCTTCCGCATATTGGCCTTCATGATCTCATCCCCATCTTTGAAAGAGAAACTCTTTTTCCTCCCCTTTGCTTGCTCAAAGGCCTTCTTTTGCCTTTGTTGGGCCACTTGGATGTTCTTGTATATCTGAGAAAAATATGAAATGATGGTAATGTAATTGTCTCTTAAAACTTCATTTCAGGAGCAATTGAGATGTATATATATATTGCCATTTTACCATCACCTTTGCATGCAGATCTGCCACTTCTGCAGTGTGTGCCTCAAGCTGTTCGTCGCTTGAGTCACAGGATGTTAGAGAGTCCCCATCTTTCTCCAAATTAACCACCCCAGGGGAGCGAGGGTGCCTCCCAAAAAGGGCACAATAGCCTCAATGCACGTCACAATTCCGGGTTTGGCTATACCGGCAAAACAACTTCCGGTGAGGTGGACCGCACTTGGCGACAAACGACAGACACAATACAACAAACATGGCTCTCTTCTATACTCGGTGTCTTCAAGACCTACCTCGTCTGAATATTAACGATGTGGACAGACTAGTGAAGAAGTCTTGCACCACTCCCTCCAGTAAACGGGAAAAGGGATTTAAGATGTATATCGCCAGCTACATCGATAATTACGAGGGTAAGTCATTATGTTCAAATGTTACATTAGGCTGAAATGTTACATTAGGCTACATTGTAATAGCTTCTAGCTAGCGTTGATGTTAAATGAACGATTAGACGGCTAACGTTAACGTTCGGTTAACGTAACGGTTAATGTTCGTTGTTTTGATCGACTATGACTGACAGACTTGTCAGTTAATATTAAGTTTGAGTTTGTTTTAGATACTGTCAAGGTATTGTGCAAAATGTAACGTTAACGTTATAGTATTGTGTGTTCGTCTTCTTCCTTCCTCACAGTGTCATTGAGACAAGGTGACAGGAGAGATCAGCGTAAGGGCAGTCTGTCATAGATCAATGAGGAAAAGTGAAAAGCCACACGACTTAAGAGTAGGGTCATTGTTAGGGCAATGGTTAGGTTTGACAAACTGAGAGTTACCTGTCAGCTAAATTAAAGCACACATATCATATCTGCTATCTTAAATTAAGCCCCTTTACCCCTCCCTACATACACAGCTTGTTGCCTTATCTCAACATGCATACAGCACACTGCCCCCATAACCACCACTTCCATCACTCCCCTGTAATCATCCCTGGATGCTCCTTGTTGGGTTAGGGTTGGGTTAGGGTAAGGGTTAGGGTTATCTAACGCTAAACAAATGCCCTGTATCATGTGTAATACATTTTCATATTTTTGTGTGAACTTCATAGAACAGCCTACAGTAATGTATTTCTTGTTAGCCTAATGCTTTTGCTGTCAATCAACATCTCATGTAAGCTTCTATTTCTCTATAGATGGTGTTAAAACACTCAAAACCAGTTGTTTTGGTGAGCAGCCATTGTTCCTGTGTGGCGGGCTGTGCCTTATGCAATCATTTGGTTGCACTCCTGTATCAGACTGCCCACTATTCACAGCTAAGCATTCCTGCTGTTCCCCCCGTGCACAGCTGCACAGACACAGAGCAGATCTGGCACAAACCGAGGACACTGGTAGGTCATTTAAAGTGTTCATCTTGTATTGCACACTGCCTCATGTATTGCACACTGCCTACAACATAAATAATATTGCATCCATGTAACATTTTTGCCTTAAGTGATTCTTGGTGGTCCCATCAGTACAGCAAAACCCAAAAATTCAACTGCAGACTGTGTAAGGTGAGATATCAGGGTGGTTTTTGCATGTAAGCCATTGTATGTTGTGGCAGACTTTTGGTGTAGTGATTTTTTACTTTAATACTTTTTTGTCTTACTGTTAATATTTTTCAGAAGTTCTCTCTACAAGGCGGTGGATGGGGAACTGCTAGATCTTGCCATGTTGAGAGTTTCAGAGGTGTACAAAGATTTCCCTCCTTCACTTGCACCCTTGGTGACAACAATGGGCATGTCCGCTGATGTCCCATTAGTCCAGTCTGCATTTGGAGCTGTCCAGGCAGGGAGCTTACTGTCATTTCAGCAAAAACCTCCAGCAATAAGGGAAGTCTTCAACATCCCATCTGCTCCTGCTTATCCCTCCCTTCCCATCCACAGCCACAGGCTTCAACCGCCATCCTGTGCCTATGTTCTGTCAGAGCAAGAAAGTCTGCACCTGAAGTCTCTGGATGTGTCATTCAACATGGCCCACAGGATAGAAGCTGGAACACAAATGCAGTTTGTGCCAGCAGTGGCATCGCTTGAGAAGAATGCGTGTGACATCTACACGTTTCTATGAGGTATGCCATGTTCGTGGACGTACATCTGCAGAAAATCTGGCTGAGAGAATTCTCCGGGGAACTGGGCAGACCAGGGATATGAGGAGAGGAATTGATATGGAGCCACGTGCTGTTAAAGAGTATTGCACGCTGAAAAATGTCAACTATTCACCCTGTGGGTTCATTGTGCATCCTGATGCTCCATGGCTAGGAAGTTCTCCTGATGGAGTCATATTTGATCCCTCTGGGAACCCACCATTTGGTCTCCTTGAGGTCAAATGCCCCAATATCCAGAGCTATGTAGACTGTCCCTATCTAAAAATGTCAGGTGGTGCTTTGAAACTCAGGAGGCAGCACAAGTACTACTGGCAAGTTCAAGGTCAGATGCTACTGACAGGGCTAGAGTGGTGTGATTTTGTTGTTTATGCTCAGGAGGACATGTTTGTCGAGCGTATTTATAAAGACCTTGATGTAATGCACACCATTAGAGACGGAGCAGATCATTTTTTCTTTTACCACTACTTACAGAAGTGTTTACAGTAAATCAGTCCAATGCCTTTGTATAGTATCTATCAATAAGTGTAATCAGTTGCAATCAGTTCATTAATCAGTTTCAATCGGTTCAGTGAGTTCAGATGTTATTGTTCATTTTTACAAATCTATTTTTTAGATTAGATTAGATTCAACTTTATTGTCATTGCACAGAGTACAAGTACTGAGACAACGAAATGCAGTTTAGTATCTAACCAGAAGTGCAAAGAAGCAGAATATCTGAACCTATCAAGAAGACTATACAGTATAAGAACTGTTCTGTTTACATTTGCCGTCTATACAATATCTAAGCTGATGTACTGTTCATGTTCGCAAGTCTATACCAAATGGAAATTGTTACTTAGTATAAAGTACACATGCTGCTGCTGCTGTTGTTTTACTGTTACACTGTATACAGCTCAAGTTACTGTTGATGGGCTCTTAAAATAACTTGATATGTATGTATGTATTTATTTGTTTATTAAACTGTGATGGAATGTTGTATGTATATTATAATAAATGTGATGCATAACTTCAATATTCAAATAAATAGAAATGCCACTTGAAGTACTCTGAAACTGAAGTTTTATTCTATTCTTCAGCCAAAGACAAGGCTCTGTTGCAATTGCAGGATTAGCTATGGCTGGTCCAACAAGAAAAGGAGGTCAAAGGTTGGATATATATATTTTTTTTAACAATGGGAACCAACTGGTCAAGAAGAATGTAAGTAAAAAGGCAAGCAAAAAACATCAGGCCATCATAGTAAGTACAATTACACAGACTGCAGAATATATACAATATTTGGTCCATTCCAATAGTTAACAGAATGACATGTGCAAGTCAAGACATCCCAGGTGAGACAAAATCAACAAGTAAAACCTATTAGGCATTCATAGTAAGAAAAGTAGAACATTTGCAGACTATTTACAACACTATATTTTAAATATTTAGGACCACTTGGTTTCAACATTTCAATATGCCAAATAGCCTAAGGATTTTATAGCTAGACAGACAAGAATGACACTGTAGACTTACTGGGCCCATGCCTTGACAAGTGGTCCATTCTGATAGTTAATTAGAAGACATGACACTGCAAACAGCTGATTAATGCTACCAGAAATGGACAAGGGGATGACTGTATCGAACAACTTGTGTTCCTTCACCCGCCGGATCAAGCGTTCAACATGCACCCTGAGTCTGGCCACAGACTGAGTGTGTCTCACTTCACCCACAGACATTTGTGTGCCCTTGGTCAAAAAAGCAGGCCTGTGGATTTTGCATGGTACCAGGTTATCAATTAAGAAGCCCTTGTCCACCATTACTGCCATGTCAGGGGTAAGGACGTCGATGATCCCTGACTGCTTGAACAGCTCCCGGTCACTGATTGACCCAGCGTACAGTTCTGACACAAAAGTTACTACGCCATGAGGTGCCATTCCTATCAAAGCCTTGAAGGTGCAGTGGGATTTGTAATTTGAAAAGACCTCACTCTGTAATAGCAGAGACGAAGGCGTTTGGCAACGGAGTTCGGTACAATCGAGGATAACCTGGGTGTCTCGGAAACTCTCAAATTCCTCTGGCAAGTAGGCTCGTACTTGCTCTTTCGGCAACCAAATTCGCACAGAACCCAAGACCTGATAGAGGAAGTTTGCCCAAGTTGTTATGATGCGGCTCACTGTGGTCTGATGGACTTGAAAGCGATGAGCCAGGTCTTTCTGCTTGAGGCCCAAAGCAAGGTGGATCATGAAGAGGAAGAATTCATCGATGGCAGGAAGTGCATGCCGGGTCTTCACAGATGGACAAGTCTCCCTGGTGGCTTTGGAGCTGGTGACGCGAATCATTCGGAGTGTTGAAGGTTCAATCTGTTCCCAGGAAGCCATCAGATGTTTGTAGGTTGCAAATCTACAAAAAAATAAATTCTATTACATTTATGGCATGATGCATTGTAGCCTATGGTAATTGTGTACTTACTATTGTCTTAAACTAATTCAACTGAACACTGTAGGCTTAGCAGTTTTATGACATAATAGGCCTAGGCTATTTTTACATCGTTCCTGGGTTAAATGTTGCAAGGGCACAGGCCAACCCAACCATCACTGAAATATTTGTAGACACTTTTATTTTACGTTTGTATCCATAGAATATGTAATGTATGACACATGTGTAGAACCTATTTAGTCTTGCTGATCTGTCATAAAACCACATAGGGTAGGCAAATGTAACCTCTGCCTCACTGAAGGGGGCGTGCGAGAGCCTGGAAAGTGGACTTCCAATCCAGTGAAGTGATAAATACATAATGGGCGACCAATGCCCGAGCTAAAATGATTGCATCAAAAGACGGGGCAGATGATAACTTGAACTACTCAACGACATAGACACTGTACTATCCGTTAACACCGTTATTGTAACCTATTTTGGCTTCAAAACGGCGAATTTCGCCGAAAAGTGACAAGTTTGCACCCCTGACCCATCATCAATAATCACAAAAAAAGGTTCAGGGCTTACCTTGTGTAGAAGCGAATATCCTCATCAGATCCAGAGAATCTTTGGAGGCCAAAGCGACTATTGACCTTTGCCTGCTCAAGCTGTTCCCGCAGATCCTCTATCTCTCTCTTCAACTCTTCATTTTGACCAAGTGACAAGTCGAGAGCTGCAGGCTCCGGAGCTGAGCAGTAATCATGCCACACGATATCTTCATTCGCGCTTTCCATGTCTGATTCTGGTATCGGTGGTCGGTCTCGTCGTTCCCAAACACTTATCCTCGGTGGCTGCATTTCACGATTCCACTCAAAAATTGTAGGGATAGCGCCTTTTTTCAGACGCCTCCTAATTGTTCCTTCCACAAAATAGTCTGATTTGAAATGGACACTGCAAACCTTTGTATGTTTCGTTATTTGAAAGTTACTCCTTCTTATGTTAACTAACCATCTTTTCCTGATCTCTTCCTCCACCGGAAAGGAATGAAAGCTAATACAGGAGTTGTATCGTGAAGATACCGAACACAACGGGACACTACAGTGCTCCGACGCTACTTTCATCTGCTTCTGACGATGAAAAAGTCGAATCCATTCATATAAACGTATAAAAATATATATATAGAAATGTTGACGTTTCTTAGTTATGTTGTATAGGGGGCATAACTCCTCCACAGCTGATTGTGTTTCTTAGTTACCAGGTAAACCGGAAGCGGCTCTGCCGGTATAAAGCATAAGCGGAAATACATCACGATTCCCGTTGCTTAGAGCCTATTGTGCTTAAAGCTTTTCTGCCTCATGCTAGTGAGGCGGAGGCGGAGTTACATCTCCTGTGCCCGGTTCGGGCGCTGGCTATGTACGTGAAACGTTCGGCTGCGTTCCGCTCCACACAACAGCTGTT
>JAOPJL010025992.1:0-13510 GCA_027123545.1 Trisopterus esmarkii | reverse complement strand
TCTTGTGTCGCCAAGAGTAAATAATATTTACAGTCATGTAACCTGAGAACATAAAAAATAGGCTTACAATTTAACACCCCCACTTGTACTCAGGTTGGTAACACAAAAATACCAAAACAAGTTAAACAAATGTGTACCTTTGGCTTACACATATTAGTCACCAAAAAGAAGACCTGCAAACTTTCCCAGTTTGAACTTGCTGACAGGCTTCGTCATCACATCAGCGACCATTTCATCAGTAGCACAATACATTAAATTCACCTTACCCTCATTCACAGTAGACCTAATAAAGTGATACCTAATGTCTATGTGTTTACAACGCTTTCTATTTACAGGATTTCTGGCAAGAGCAATCGTCCCCTGATTGTCTTCGTGTATTACCGTTTGTGTGTATTGGTAACCATCCATATTCTCCAGTAATTGTTCTAGGTAAAGGCATTCCTGAACAGTAGAAGCAAGTGCCATATACTCTGCTTCGCATGTGGAAAGTGCAACAGTAGGTTGCTTCTTTGCCTTCCATGAAACAAGTGCACTGTTTTCACTAAGACTAACACAGTATCCTGTGGTACTGCGGCGATCAATGGTATCAGCCGCCCAGTCTGCATCACTGTAGGCTTTTATACCAAGATGCTCAGTGCTTCTCCTAAAGGTTAAACCTTTGTCTGCTGTACCTTTAAGGTATCGCAGGACATGCTTCACAGTAACCCATTGCTCCTCTGTAGGCTCAGCTAGGTACTGTGACAGCCTGCTCACCACAAAACTCAGATCCGGCCTAGTGCAGGTCGTCAGGTATATCAGACTGCCCACGGCCTCTCTGTACATCCTGATATCTGTCATTTTCACTGCATCATTACTGTATTCAAGCTTTTGCTCACAAGGAGTATCTCTCACCCTGCATTCTGACATGTTGAAACGCTGTAGAATTTTGTTAATGTACTTCTCTTGTGACATCTTAATGCATTCATCAGAAAAATCAAAATCAATACCAAGAAAATGTTTGAGTTGCCCCAAATCTTTCATCTTGAATTGCTCTGCAAGCATCCCTTTCACCTTTTTCAGTTTTCCTTCATCGCTTGCAGCAATGATCAAGTCATCGACCCACACAATTATGATCACTTTCCCTTCTTTAGACTCTTGGGAATAAACACAGTTGTCAGCTTGGTTTTGTGTGAAACCATTTTCAGTTAAGCAATCATGTAAAACCCTGTTCCAGTTTCTTCCAGACTGTTTGAGACCATAAAGCGATTTCTCTAGCCTATAGACTACACCCTCTTTTTCTTCATAGCCCTCTGGTGGATTAATGTAGATTTCGTGGTCGATGGGGGCGTGTAAGAACGCGGTTTTCACGTCCATTTGGTGGACCAGTAAATTTTCCTGCACTGCCTTCTGTATCACAATTCTAACACTGGTTAGGTCTGCTGTAGGTGAAAACGTTTCCCCATAGTCTACCCCCATTTTCTGGCTGTAGCCCTTGGCGACAAATCGAGCCTTGTACTGGTCATTCCCATCTACACCAGACTTGATTGCGTAAACCCACCTACCCCCCACTGGTTTCTTGCCCACGGGTAGTGTTGTCGGGGTAAAGGTTTTATTCTCATTTAGAGACTGGATTTCCTCATTCATTGCTTTTCTCCATTCTTTTGAATTGTCTGACTGCATTGCTTCACCATAAGTTTGCGGAATGCCACAAACTGCTCTGCAGCAGTAGTCTACTGTGACATGCATCCCGTCACTATCACCGTCTTCTCTCACGAAGTCGCCTAGGTAATTTGGTGCCCTCCTTTCTCTTGTTGGATACCGCCTACTCTCAGGATCGACGCTTGTAACACTTCCAGTTTCATTATGCTCAGTAGACTCATTTGCTGCCCTTGGACTAGTATCGCAATGTGGACTTTTACCGGGTTCATTTTGCTCTAGAGCCTTTTCTGCACTCCTGTTGACCCCCTGCGTCCCCCTAGTCCTGACTCTGTGCCCCACACTGTCATCATTTAGATCTGGCTCATCTGTCTGTGTTTGTTTTTCTGCAGCTGTTTTGCTCACAAATTTCACCAGCCTGTGTTTTTGCACTTTGTTTGTATTTGGGTGATACACCAAATACGCTGGGCTATTTTTATCGTACCCCACAAAACGCCCCTGATCACACCTGGAGTCAAGCTTTCCCTTTTCCTGCTGATAATTGTAGCAAACAGACCCGAATCGTTGCATTCTGGACACATTGGGCTTTTTGTTTGTCAACATCTCGTAAGGAGTCAGCCCTGTGCGCTTGTTCAAGCATCTGTTGCGTACCGTTGCTGCTGTTTGTACTGCGTAGTGCCAAAGGTGTTTTGGTAACTCACTTTCAATTAGCATGCACCTGCCCATCTCGAAAAGAGTACGCCACCCACGTTCTGCTGTTCCATTTTGGTGCGGTGAGTACGGAGCTGTCGTCTCATGCCTAATTTTGCTTTTCCTCAGCAGCGCCTGGAAATCACCACCTGTGAATTCAGTTCCATTATCAGATCGCATACACTTCACCTTCCCATAAGGGGATACATCTGCAAGGAATTTTTCAGTTGCCTGCACTGCGTCACTCTTTTTCTTTAGAAAGTAAACAAATACTGCATTTGAGTAATCATCGGTGAAAGACTGTGCATATTTGTACCCATCTAATGACTCAGTGGCTATTGGACCTGCAAGGTCTGTGTGTATCATTTCTAAAGGAGCCTTTGCTCTGGCATCGGGGTTCCTATTTCTAGTTTGTGTAAACTTCCCTTGAATACACACCTCACACTCTTGCTCAGGCTTACTCATTTTTCCCTTGATCTGCATACCATCAACAACATCATGTAACCTAAGCACATCATCATAATTACAGTGGCCTAGTATCTCATGCCATGCTTGGATGTCGTGGGTTGCATTACACTTATCATCAGTTGACTCAATCTCAGTGTGCAGGTAGTACAACCTGCCAAACACATGAATGTCAAACCTGGTACCATATCTGGTTATCAAGACATCATTGTCTTCTTTGAAGACGACTGTGGACCCAGTCGTGGTTGCTGCCTTCACCGAGAAAATGTTCTGCGGGTACGACGGCACATACAGAGCGTCCAACAGTTTCGCATTGCACCGCCGTCCACTGCTGTCGATGAGGGTAACCACTGCCGTGCCTCTCCGCTGAGCGACGCCGCTGCATCTGGTCCCATCAGCCAACTCGACGCTGTGAGTCTCCGGCCTGAAGGTGCTGTCGAAACTTGTGAACAAGGCGATGTCGTTGATGATGTGGGATGTGGCCCCGGTGTCCACCATCAGGCCCCTCTCCTGGATGGTGCGTGCCGGCTGCCGCTGGTCACTGGCCCGTCCGTCCGCCATCTTGAACGCGAAGTCCTCCTTTACCTCAGCATTCTCCGACACTTTGCTCACGCCGTCCCTTCGGTCTCTGTCTTTGTCTTTTCGTCTGCATGTCGCGTCCCTGTGTGTGTCACTTTTGCAAACACTACACCACGTCTTCTGTCGACACGCTCTCGCTCGGTGCCCCTTGGTCCCGCACTTGAAGCACACCATTTCGCTGTCGTCTTTGCCCGGTCCATGTGCGCTGCTACTGGGAGGTCGCCGTCCGGTTCTCCCCTGGGTCTTCATCACGCTGTCATCGTTCGACCCGGTTGCTCTGAGGTTCTCGGTTTCCTCGAAACTCCGCAATTTGGTCTTGAAGTCAGCAAACGTGATGTTATCGTAGGTGTGCGCCACATGAATTGCGAATGGCTTGAAGCTCTCTGGCAATCCCTTCAGCGCCATAGCCACCAGCAAACTGTCCCCCAGCGTTTCTCCCGCGTTTCTCAGGGCAGTTATGGCGGTCTCTGCTCTAATGATATAGTCTATTACACTTTCGCCGCTGGACTTTTGAAGTGAGGTCAGCGTGGTGTACAAACTAATTATACGAGGCTTTCCCTTCCCCGCATAATAGTCTCTCAGAATATTTAATGCTTTTCTGCCATCATCTTGCGCATCTCTCATTACCAGAGACAGACTTTTGTCATCTAGCAGTAGGATCAACTCTGCATACGCGTCCGCGTTTTTCTCAGGATCTGCTGCTTTTTCAGCTTCTTCTACTGGCTCATTCAACACAGTGTTTTTCAGTCCTAATAAACGAAAGTGTCCCAACAATTTAGTTTCCCAAACTTCATACTTTGCTTCGTCGCCGTCGAATACCAGTCGATGTAGCCTGCTGCTACTTGCCCTTCGTTGCTCTGCCATGCTAGCTTGCCCCTCTCCTCGGGTTAGCAGCCTTCTTCAGCACGCGATCCGTTGCAACTTTCTTGGCTTTCGTCGACTATCTTCTCCTCCAAACGTCTCCTGGGCCCATAACCTGTTGAGTTTTATCAGCAGAGTGGTGCTGCTGACGATGCGTAGGAAGGAGGCTTACGACTTCTCTCATTATAGGACATTTATTTCAGAACAATGAAATGTGGCCATCTGCCGGTTGGGTTGAGCGCGGACTGACTTTTTTTGAAATAGAAAACGTTACGCATAAAAATGTCCATGTACGGGAAGTCCATTAGGTCACAATACAATACATGAACATTCATCACATTAATTATTGTGTGCTCTTGCGCCCTCTTGTGTCGCCAAGAGTAAATAATATTTACAGTCATGTAACCTGAGAACATAAAAAATAGGCTTACAATTTAACACTATATAACCCAACACCCTACCCTTCCCGGAGACCATACATCCAGGCAAAAAAAATAAATAATAATAATAATAATGATAATAATAATACAATAATAAACAGATAAATAATAATAATAATAATAATAGTAAGACTAGAATAAAAAATAAATAAATAAAATAAAAATAATCAAATTAAGAATATAAAATAAAAAATAAAAAACATTCATTCAACATACATTGTTGTTTGCTGCCTGCGTCTCTGCCTGTCAGGTTAGCCAGTCAGCCGGTCGGCCAATCTATGTGTGAGGAGTCATCTCTAAGGGGAGGGGGAGGATCGATGTATCAGTAAGGTGTGAGTGTAGTCAAGGGTCAAGTCAAGTCAGGAGGACGTTTCAGTGGCAGGGAGTTTGTCTACATACACAAGTAGAGGTTTCCAGTGTGAATAAAACTTCTCAGGACGGCCTCTAAGACTGAATTTGATTTTCTCCAGTTTCAGTAAAAATAATAAATCTTGTAGCCAGGATTTAAAGGAAGGTGGTTGGGAGGATTTCCATAAGAAAAGAATCTTTCTGCGCGCAATCAAAGATGCAAAGGCTATAACATTATCCTGCAAGGATGTGGTTACAAGTTCATCAGGAGACACTCCAAAAATGGCTATCTGTGGCGATGGACTAACAGATATTCCAAGGACGTCAGAAATTGTTTTAAAGAACAATTTCCAATAGTTAGATAATTTGGAGCATGTCCAGAACATGTGTGTTAAATTGCAGGGCGTCTGAGAACATTTGTCACAAGCTTCAGGAGTCTTGTCTGGGTAAAGTTTGAAGAGTTTGTCTCTGCTATAGTGCAGCCTAAAGAGTACTTTAAATTGGATGACAGAGAGTCTCGCACAACTAGAAGAGGAGTTCACAGCTTTCAACGCTTTTTTCCATAGAGCATCAGATATACTTATCTGGAGTTCAGTTTCCCAGCCGGCCCTGCACTTATTTACAGATGTATCATTTATTGGTGATAAGAGATTATAGAGAAATGAGACATGGCCCTTAGGCAAAGATTTAGCCTGGAGTACTAAGTCTATACCGCTGCGGGGTGAGGCTTGGGGGAACTGAGGAGAATGAGTTCGTGCAAAGTCACGGAGTTGGAAGAAGCGAAAAAAGTCTGTGCCACCTAGTCCGAAGGTTGAGCGTAGTTGGTTGAAACTGGCGAACAGTCCATCTATGTACAAGTCTCCCAAACACTTCAGGCCTTTGTTTTCCAGAGCCGCAAAGCGCGAGTCAAGCTTGGCTGGTACAAATAAATAATTATTACACAGAGGTGTAGTTTGGGGGAGGGAGAGCCATCCAAACCGCTTCCTGATTTGAGTCCAAATTTTTAATGTATGAATTACAATGGGGTTGGAGGTGACATTTGCAGGAGAGATGGGGAGGGAGCTACAAGCTAGAGCCTGGAGGGACGTGAAACAAGAGTTTGCTTCTAACTGGCACCAACTATATTGAGGTGCGGTGAACCAAAGCAAAATTTTTTGTGCGTTAGCTGCCCAATAATACCCTAGGAAGTCGGGCAATCCTAGACCACCCAGTGATCTGCCCCTCTGAAGTAAGGATTTATTCGCTCTGGCCCGTTTACCTGCCCAAATGAAAGTGGATATGATGCTGTTGATAAGATTGAAATATGATCGAGGGAGGAAGATTGGTAAGCATTGGAAGAGATAAAGGTACCTTGGTAAGATGTTCATTTTTACAGTTTGCACTCTACCCGCTAAAGACAGTGGTAAACGGCTCCATTTCTAAAGATCTTGTTTGACTGCTGCCGTCAGTGCTGAGAAGTTCTGTTCTTTCAGTGTGCGCATAGATCGTGTTACCCTTATGCCTAGGTATTTTATGCCCAGCGCTGTGGTCTTGAATGGAATAAGGTGAGTTGGGATTTCAGTAGCCAATTGATTTATCGCGAAACACTCACTTTTGGAGATGTTCAATTTATACCCGGAGAATATGCTAAACGAGTCCAGAATTGAGAGAATCGGTGGAAGGCTGGACAGGGGATCGCTTACATACAGGAGTAGGTCATCAGCATACAGCGAGACCCGATGCTCCTCTCCATGTCTCCTTATTCCTTTGAATCTTCCTTCTGATTTCAACGCTATGGATAACGGCTCAATGGCAAGCGCGAACAACAGTGGAGAAAGGGGGCACCCTTGGCGGGTGCCACGGAAAAGGGGGAAAGGATCAGAGCGCTGTGTGTTTCGTACATACTAACGCCTGCGGAGAGGAGTACAACAATTTAATCCAGGAAATAAAACAGGAGCTGAAACCAAATTGCCGCAAGGAAGAAAAGAGGTAGGGCCATTCCACCCTATCGAAGGCCTTCTCGGCGTCAAGAGATATAACCACTTCCGGATCTATAAGCGAGGATGGAGTATGGATGACGCCGAGAAGCCTTCTGACATTGGAAAAGGAGTGTCGCCCACCAATAAACCCTGTTTGATCCTCCGAGATGATTAAAATGATAATGGGTCCCAAGCGACGAGCTAAAATTTTCGCAAGTATTTTCACGTCGACAGATAGAAGGGAAATCGGCCTGTACGATGCACAGTTTAAAGGGTCCTTATCTTTTTTATGGATGAGGGAAATAGAGGCTTGCAATAAAGTGGATGGTAGAGAGCCATGGCTGTGTGAATAGTTAAACATCTCTAGAAGTAAAGGGGCCAACTGATTAGAGAATCGCTTATAAAACTCAACGGGGTACCCGTCAGGGCCCGGTGATTTGCCACTATTCATTGAGCTTATTGCTTCTTTTATCTCAGCAAGTGTTAAAGGAGCATCTAGTGTCTGATTGTAGTTAGGTGAAATAGTTGGTAAGTCTAGTTTTTGAAAGAAGGCGTCCATTTGGGTTTCATCGCCGGGGGATTCGGATTCATACAATTGACGATAAAACGAATTAAATGAGGTATTAATTTTAATTGGGTCGGTCACTACCGTGCCTGATTCGTCTCTGATCTGGACAATTTGGTTGGACGCTTGTCTGGCTTTTAGCTGGTGTGCTAGAAGGCGCCCAGCCTTGTCACCGTGTTCATACAGCGTTCCATGGGAGCGCAGAAGTAGTCTTTCAGCTTCTGTTGAAAGGAGTAAGTCGAGTTCTGTCTTAAGTCTAAGTCTCTCTTTATACAAGTCCGGAGTATATGTTGTTGCTAGCGATCTGTCCAAATCAGCAATTAATTTTTCTAGTTCTTCTTTACGCTTTCTGCGTTGTTTATTAGCATAAGATGCATATGAAATGATCTTGCCTCTGAGAAAAGCCTTCAGGGTATCCCACAGTAAAGATGGGGAGGTCTCTTTATTTTTGTTGGTGTCACAAAAGACAGTGACGGAATCAGAAATATAATTACAAAACTTTTCTTCTCTAAGTAAGAGAGGGTCAAGACGCCAAAACCTAAAATGTTTGGGTTTTAGGTCATAACGGAGATCTAGTACTACCGCTGAGTGGTCCGAAACTGTTATGGGTAGATATTGTACAGAGATAAGTGATGAGATAAGATTTTTATCCACCAGGAAGTAATCAATACGGGAAAAAGAACGATGGGCGTGCGAGAAAAAGGAATATTGACGGGTAGATGGGTACATGAATCTCCAGGGATCAATATAGCCAAATTGGTCCATGAAGGTGGACAAAGTTTGTGACATCTTTGAGGGCGGGATAATTCGGGAACTCGATCTATCGAGAACTGGGTCAATGACACAATTCAAATCCCCGCCAAGAATCAAAGTATGGGAGTCCGGGTTGGGGATTAGAGATAATACTGAATTAAAGAAACTATGATCATCCCAATTCGGGGCGTAGATTGATGCCAAGACCACAGGCTTCTGGCACAAAACACCAGAGACAATTGTATAACGTCCCTCTGGGTCTGTGATAATATTACAGGAGGTGAATTGAACGTTTTTTTTTATTAATATGGCAGTACCCCTTGTTTTACAATTAAATTGGGAGTGAAAAATGTGTCCTATCCATGGTCGGCTCAACTTTCCATGTTCAGACTTTAACAGGTGTGTCTCCTGAAGAAGTATCACATCGGCGTTCAGATTTTTGATATGAGTCATAATCTTTGTTCGTTTTAATGCAGCATTCAAGCCCCCCGTGTTCAAAGAGACGAACCTTACCATTTTCCCACCGGCGGCCCCTCCGTCTAATGAACCAGTCATGTTACAGCAAATGGAAGAAAAGGTGTCAGGCCGATTCTAAGACGCAGGCAGCAGAAAAGGAGTGAAATCACAACAAATAATATCAAAAACTTAACAAAACATAAAGCAATGCTACTTGTTCGTACAAAACCAACAAAAAAGGTCTCTTTACCAGCCCCAAATCCCTCACCCCATCTGTGAGGAGATCTGGATCCCTGGCCCTGTCCCATCCCACCCCCTTCCCAATCCCTAGAAATGTCATCGACATCTGAACTAACTTTCACATACTTCCCTTTCTGAAGCATCTTACCTCAAAGAGTCATCTCAGAACCCTTAACTCAACAGGTATAATACATTTTACATAACCCTTTGAACCTTTAACAAAATACAGAAATGTACCCTTCCAACATTACATGAAGAATATATAAAGAATAAGATATTCTGTATATGGAATATTACATAGTAAACTATAACCCAAGTAAAGTATTAATTATTTACCATTACTGAAATAGGTACATTTTCAGAGCAGAACAAAACAAACCAAGCCCTACGCTTGGTTAAGCTCAGCATTAATCAAGAATTTACTTGCCCTGTAGTGCCCAAGGCCAAGGCACAGCTAGCGTGTTAGCAGCTTGGTAACGCAATGAACAGCTACCAGTAAAAAATATTTCAGTCACATGTAGTTATTTACAACGGTTACGATTAAATAAGACATATACCATAGACCTGTTGTACCTTCGTGGTTGAGATTATGCCTAATGGTGACCTTATGTCTTACCGGAGCTGCCATGGTGTTGTGTAACAGTATACTTAGCCTAGCCGGCTAAGCTAGTTGGACCTCGGGCTCTGTTTGTAGCTTGAGGCGAACGCCGCGGCCTCTTCTGGGGAGGAGAACCTCTTCTTTGTCCCGCCGTTGAGTGTTACCTGGAGGCGAGCCGGGAAGAGTAGCGAGGGCCTGAGGGAGAGGTTATACAGTTCTGCCATCACCGACCGGTATTTTGCGCGTTCTTCAGCCACCTCCGGAGCGTAATCCTCAAAGATCTGGACGGGGGCTCCTTGATATTGTAGATTCCCTCTTCTTTTGCGGGCCTCTCGTATGATTAAGTCCTTAATCTGGTAGCGGTGCAGGCGGATAATCACAGGCCGCGGTCTTGAACCTGGTTGTGGCTTGGCAGTTAGCGCCCTGTGCGCGCGGTCAAGTTCGGGAGGGGATTCTAGGATCTCCTCTCCGAATAGTTCAAGATCATCCGCCATGCTAGCTCTGTGTTTTTCCAGCATACCTTGGATGCTAGCAAAGCACGAGCTCGTGTCAGCGCAGGGACTTGGAGGAGCTTCATTGACGTTTTTCTTTGTCGGTTTCGTTGCTTTTGACATTATTCTTGGTTACACAATGTTAAACTAAGTTTATAAAATATCAAATCTTACTTCAGCTGTTGAGGGTATAAGAAAAATATGTTTTTTTTGCGAAGTTGAGTCGCGGGGGACGGAGACTACGCCGCACTCACATGCTCACCAAACCGGAAGTCCAATAGTAATGTTTTTAACTGCTATAATATAAGACAATACACACCAACAGGTACTGTAGCACCATTTATTTCCTGATAACTCCTCAGAGATAACAATATGGGACAACATACATAGTGGTGTCATTCTTTCCACATGACATTTGTATGTCAAAAGGCCTTGGATAAGGCAGATCATCAACTTGAAAAGCAACAAAATCTTTCTTAGTCCTAGTCACTTCATAAGCAAAGAAATGTTCTTGGAAAGCTACTGTAAATAAAGGTATGGTGAGCAGCACTGGTTTGTTCTGTATGATCACAACTGATTCAATCTGGTAAAACAGAGGCATTTCACATAGAACTTCACCACAAACGACCAGGTGTCGGCGGTATACATACCCATTGTGCTTAGCCCACGTCACTTTAATAACCTTATCAAAATTTGACATTTTCATTTGCATAGCAATCACTGAACCACCATTAATCATATTTAAAGACACACTTTTTCCTGGACCAATGTCCAAGCGAATAAAGGTTGTTGAGGATCGCCACTTGTGTGCCATATAATATTGGTGCTTTTTGGCCAATGTTTTTGTGACATTTTTAAAGGACTTCAGTTGTTTCTTGAAAAAATTATGTTTGCCTTCGTATCTCATGCACCAGCTATGGAGTACAGGTCCTATTTTCTGAATGCAGCGAGGATAGTGAATTAGGAAATGGTGTTTTGGTAAAAGTCTTTTCTGAGGATATACCTCCTTAAACAGTTTATGATGTTCAACAATCAAATGTTTCAAATACACACACAGGCCTTGAGATAACGTGGGAGAGAATACAAGGTTTACTATCTGTAATAACAAAATAAGCAGGGCCCAGTGTTGGTTTGTAGAGGCTACCAAATCTCCAAATATAAGGGGAACATTCCTCAGTAAGCACCATGACTGAATTGCGTTTAGTCCCAAATCATTAGACTCTGCACTTAAATTCACAGCCACTGGCCTATTACATCTCTCTGTGAATCCATAATCAAAACTTAATATTCTTGAATTCAGTTCTGCCAGTGTAATGTGTTCTTTCAAATAGAAAAACAGCTGCTTTAATTCAAATTGTGCGACGCCTTCTAAAAGATCATGCATTACATCAACTGAGTAGTTCTCAGTTGTATGAAAATATGTAAGTGAATTTAGCAAGCATGATCTCTTCACGCCAAAAACATAAGGAAGAGAAGGCTTATTTGCCATTTCTTGACAGTGAGCACTGTGGGCCTCTTTGGTACGCAACACTATTTTGGGAGCCTCTTCGGAGAATTCAGTTTGAAAGTCCTCTTTTTCGGCTAAACAAAACCTACAGCAATACCTTGCATTGAAACTCTCAACCAGACCAAACAAACTATGTAGGCCTAAATTATCTCCAGTGACCTGTATAACACTGCCACGAACACAACCACCATAAAAGGGTATATCAATGCCATTACTCTCTAACTGTTTAAGATCACGAACAATAGGATCTAAAATTGCGCTAAAACCGTAACGTTTTATATCTTGAGCATGAAACAAGGCACAAAGATGAATATTGGCCAAAATAGAATTCCACTTTGGTGAGAAATTCCTTAAAGTAAAATAGATTCCACCCATTTTATGAACTCCCTTCTTGGACCCCAGGGGGTTGGCAACTTCGAAGTCGTCATAAAACATTTGGATCTGTATAGTGTGTCTCTCTGATGAAAATAGAGGATGAGTGTTGAAGAAAGAGCCATCACAAATATCTCTGAGTTTTGAATCACTAATATTTGGGCTTTTGAGCATTTCTCTAGCATGTTCACTTTTAAATATTGATTTTAATGTCGATAAAATTGGTACATACATAAATTTGTCTCTAACAACTACTTGGTCATATGTTCCTGTGTTTTTGTTGAGCCTCGAGTCAAATCTTGAGCCAATTACAAGCTCCACTGGCTCCACAGTTTCCCACTTACTGGTAATAAATTTTGATTGTTTGTAATCTGAATTTAGAGCTGTGAATGGATTCTCTAATTGGTTAAAACATCCCTCCACATTCTTGCATGTTTCAGTGTCTCTTTGATCACGAAATACACCCTGGATGACTGACTCTTTTGCATGCTCATGAATTTCCTGCACAATATCCTCCATAGAGGTCACAAAAGAATTAACAACAGACTGGGCTACACCTGCTGCCTTTAGATCTGAAATGACAGAGGCACAACTATTTACAAGGTGTTCTGACGATAATGCTGGCTCTGACTCAACCTCAGCCTCATATGTCTCTTCTGCGGGATTTGCATTAGTACTATCAAGAACACTTTGACAATGTGGTGGTTCCGTTTCAACAATAACATCACATGCACTATTCACATGACACTTATTCAGATGCTTCCTAAGACCAGAAAAACTATTGAAAAAACGTGAGCATCCCACTTGGCCACATTGAAGATAAAGAGTCCTTCCCGTACAGAGTCCATGTATTACTTTGAGGTGCTTTACTAGATTGTTTGCTTCACCAAAGACATTGCTGCAAAGAAAGCACCTCATTGTTTAATTTTAAGAGTGCCTAACGCACCATTCTCGCTCGCAACTCTGCAATTCTTGGCGTTTCCTTAGTTTTCCCCACGTCAATGTTGTAAATGGAAGTTTGCAGAAAAGTGAAAAAGTTGTTCAAGGCAGGACTGTAAGATGTACCAAACACATAGTGGGCCTTGAAGAGCTCATCCAGGGCTCCAACCGAGCTGGTGGCTTGGCATGGAAGTGCATGCTTGTCGATGGCAATGAAGAAAGAGTGAATGCTGCTTTTTGTGGGTCCGTGAGCAAGGAGGTAGGGCTGACTGCTTAGAGGGATGTAGTCAAGATGCTGCTGCACGCTTGTTCCCGTCTATAACAAAACACATTCAACAACACTATTTATTAAAACAATAACATGATATCACTCCAATCTCTAAACAATTTAAGGATTGAAGAATTTTATGTCACATGCATAGAATTACTTGCGCAAAGCACATGCAGTGAAACTGTAAGGTTCTCCAGAAGAAAGAAAGGTTCAAAGGGAAGAGTGCTGTGTGTGGGATAGGTGCTCATAGTAGTATGTGGTGTATAACGGTGTGTGTGTGTGTGTGTGTGTGTGTGTGTGTGTGTGTGTGTGTGTGTGTGTGTGTGTGTGTGTGTGTGTGTG